>JAQZBX010022945.1:0-31192 GCA_029593785.1 Cabassous unicinctus | reverse complement strand
ATTTTCTCCCATTGGGTAGGCTGCCTTTTTACTTTTTTGGTAATGTCCTTTCAGAAGCAAAAGTTTTTAATTTTGGGGAAATACCATTTATCTATGTTTACTTTCACTGCTAATGGTATGGGTGTGGAGTTCATGGAAATATATCCTATTGCAAGGTCCTGTAGATACTTCCCTACAATATCTTCCAATGTCTTTATGGTCTTGGCTCTTATATTTAGATCTTTGATCCATCTTGAGTTGATTTTTATACAAGGTGTGAGATGGTGTTTCTTTATCATTCTTTTGGACATGGATATCCAGTTTTCCAATCACCATTTGTTGAAGAGGCCATTATTTCCCAGATGAGTGGGCTTGGTGGCCTTGTCGAATATCAAATGATTGTATATGCAAGGATCTATATCAGAACTCTCAATTGGGTTCAATTGATCAGCATGTCTCTCCTTTGCCAATAACACGCAGTTTTGACAATTGTATCTTTGTTGTATGTGTTAAAGACAGGTAGTGTGATTTCTTTAATATCATTTTTCTTTTTCAATATGTCTTTGGTTATTTGGGGTCTCTTATCCTTCCATATAAATTTTGTAGTCAGTTTTTCCAACTCATAAAAAATGCTGTGATGATTTTTATTGGGATTGCATTAAATCTGTAGATTAGTTCAGGTAAGTTGGACATCTTAAGGATGTTTAGTCTTCCTATCCATGAACAGGGAATATTTTTCCATTTATTTAAATCTTATTTGATTTCCTTTAAAGTGTGTTGTTTCTGCATATAGGTCATTTACATATTTAGTTAAATTTATTCCTAGGTATTTGTTTCTTTTAGTTAATATTATAAATAGTATTTTTTCTTGATTTCTTCCTCAGATTGCTCATTATTGTGGTACAGAAATTCTACTGATTTTTGAGCCTTGATCTTATAACCTGCGACATTTTTTATCTCAATTATAAGTTTTAGAAGCTCTGTTGTAGAATTCACAGGGCTTTTTATGTATAGGATCATGTCGTCTACAAATAGTGATTTTTTTTTACTTCTTCCTTTCCAATTTGGATGCTTTTTACATCTTTTTCTTACCTCTGTGCTTGAGCAAGTAGTTCTAAGACAATGTTAAATAGGAGTGGTGATAGAGGGCATCTGTGTCTTGTTCCCAATCATAGAAGGAAAGTTTTTAGGACTTAACCATTTTATATTATGTTAGCTGTGGGCTTTTCATATATAACTTTTATCATGTTCAGAAAGTTTCCTCCTAGTCCTATCTTTTGCAGTGTTTTTTTTATCAGGAAAGGGGGCTGCGTTTTGTAGAACACATTTTCTACATCCATAGAGATGATCACGTGATTTTTTTCTTTCTATCTGTTTATGTGGTGTATTACATTGATTGATTTTCTTATGTTGAACCATCCTTGTATACCCGGGATGAAACCCACTTGGTCATCGTGCATAATTCGATTGATGTGTTTTTGAATGCAACTAACAAGTATTTTTTGAGGATTTTAGCATCTAGGTTCATTAGAGAAATTGGTCTGTAATTTTCCTTTCTTGTGGAATCTTCATTTGACATTAGTAGAAGCATAATGTTGGCATCATAGAATGAGTTAGGAAATGTTCCTTTTATTTTTTTTTGAAAGAGTTTAAGGAGGATTGGTGTTAAATCTTTAAGAATGTTTGGTAGAATTCACCTTTGAAGCCATCTGGTCCTGGGATCTTATTAGTTGAGAAGTTTTTGATGACTGAGTCTATCTCTTTACTTGTAATTGCTCTGTTGAGTTCATTGATTTCTTCTTTTGTCAATGTAGGCTGCTTGTGAGATTCTAGGAATTTTTCCATTTCTTCTAAATATCATTCTTGTTAGCATATAATTTTCCAAAGTATACTCTTATGATACACTTTATTTCCCTGGGGTCAGTGGTGATATCCCCTTCTTCATTTCTTATTTTGTTTATTTGCACCTTCTCTCTTTTTTTCTTTGTTAATCTTGGTAATGGTTTGTCAATTTTATTGATTTTTTTTGAAGAATCAGCTTTTGGTTTCATATTTTATAGTGCTTTCTTATATTCTTTTTCATATAATTCTGCTCTAATCTTTGTTATTTCCATCTTTCTACTTCCTTTGTTATTAATTTGTTGTTCTTTTTCTAATTCCTCCATGTTTGCAGTTAGGTCTTTGATTTTAACTGTTTCTTCTATTTTGATTTATGCATTTATGGCTATGAATTTCCCACTCAGTACAGCTTTTGCTGCATCCCATAGGTTTTGGCAGTTTGTGTCATCATTTTCATTTGTTTCAAGGTAGTTACTGATTTCTTTTGAGATTTCCTTCTTGTCCCATTGTTTGTTTAAATGTGTGTTGTTCCAATTCCATATCTTTTTGCCTAATCTGGTTCTCTGGCCCTTACTGATTTCCAATTTCATACCTTTGTGATGAGAGAATTTCCTTTGTATAATCTCAATCTTTCTGAATTCATTGAGATTTTTTCAGTGGCCTCACATGTTGTCTATCTTGGAGATGATCTATGTGCACTTGAGAGGAATGTATATCCTGCTGTATTTGGGTGTACTGTCCTGTATGTATCTATTAGGTCCAGTTATCTAACACATTATTCAAAGCCTTTATTTACTGCTTCTCTCTCGAGATGTTCTGTCTAATGTTGATAATGGTGAATTAAAGTCCCCCCATATAATTTTAGAGGCATCTATTTCTGCACTTAGTTTTCCCAGTGTTTACCTCATGTATTTTGAGACACCCCTGTTAGTTGCATAAATGCTTATCATTGTTCTTTCTTATTGAAAGATTACCCTTTTCTCTAATATATATTGTCCATATTTGTCTCTTACAATAGTTTTGCATTTAAAGTTTATTTTGTCATATATTAATATATCTACTCCCATGCATTTTTGTTTATTGTTTGCTTGTAAGACTGTTTTCCAGTCATTCACTTCCATCCTCCTTGAATCCCTGGGTCTAAAGTGGATTTCTTGTAGACAACATATAGATGGGTCATATTTCTTAATCCATTGTGCCAATCTCTGTCTCTTGACTGGTGAGTTTAATCCATTAACATTCAGTGTTATTACTTTCAAGGAATTACTCACATTAGCCATATTTTCTTTGGTTTATGTATGTCATATGTTGTTTTTATTTCTCTTTATGTCTTTTAGTTTTTCTTACATTCTCCTCCAACTCTCTCTCCTCTCTTTTTATCTTTCAACCTGCTGCACCCTCTTCAGTATTTGCTGAAGTGCAGGTTTCTTATTGACATACTTTCTTAATTTTTGTTCATCTCTGAATATTTTGAACTCTCCATCATTTTTCAATGCCAGTTTTGCTGGATAGAGTATTCTTGGCTGGGAGGTTTTTTTTCTTTTAGTACCTTAACTATGTCATACCACTGCCTTCTTGCCTCCATGGTTCCAGATTAAAAATGAGCCTTTAATCTTATTGAGCTTTCCTTGTGTGTAATGGTTCTTTTTTCTTTTGCTACTTTCAGTGTTTTTTCTTTGTCTTGAGGATTGGACAGTTGATGAGTATATGTATTATTCAAAGCCTTTATTTCTTGATTCTCTGTCAATATCTAATGGTGATAACAGTGAATTATCATTATCACCCTGGTGAGATTTATACTGTTTGGGGTGCACTGTGCTTCCTAGACATGTGCATCCATCTCCCTCAAGGAGGTTGGGAAGTTTTCATCAGCTAATTCCTCCAACATTCTTTCTGTCACCTTTACCTTCTCTTCTCCCTCTGGGGTGCCTATAATGCATATGTTTGTGCTTTTTGTGTTGTCATTCAAATCCCTAGTTCCCTGCTAATTTTTTTCTATCTTTTTACCTATCTGCCCTACTATGTGTTTGATTTCAGATGTACTGTCTTCCACATCACTTATTCATTCCTCAGTTTGTTCAAATCTGATGGAATGTGCTTCCAGTATCTTTTTGATACTTGGATTTTGCCATTCATCAGAATCATATCCATTATCTTTTTATGTATGTTTTCAATTTCTTCAGCATGTTCTCCAAGTGTGTTCTTAATATCCTTAATCTCTTCCTTCACTTCATTAAGTTGGTCCATGATACTTGTTTGGACAGCTTAGACTAGTTGTTCAATGTTCTGCATCTCTCCCTGGTTTTTAGTTTGTTCATTGGACTGGGCCATATGTTCCTTTTTCTGAGTATGATTTTAATTTTTTGTTGCTGTCTGGTCATCTTTTTATATTGATGGGCTTATTCAGCTTACTCTAGGATTTTATTTAATTTCTGTTTTTTTGTGTATGTTGTTTTCTCTTTGACTCTTTGTTCTTATTCTATTTCATTGCTGTTGTCTATGTCCCCTTGAAGGAAACTTTAGGGCAAGAGAAAGCAAAAGAACTAAGAAAAGTAAAAGAACAAAAACAATAATAATAGTAATCATCAGAAGAGGACACATATAAGACCTTGGAAAATGAATATTCAGCTCATGTAAGCAGTGTAGCATAATATGCATAAAAATGGAGTACCAACAATGAAATGGAAACTGAATAAAGAAAAAAAAATTAAATGAATTAAAAGGCCAGAATGATGAGGAAAGAGGGAAAGAGAAAAGATAAGCGAAAAAGAAAAAGTTAATAAAGGAAGAAAACAGGATAGATGAGATAGAAATAAAAACCACAAAAATTGAGGCCTCAACAAAGGGAAGTGGAATGTAAGAACAACAGAAATCAGAAGATAGAATGATGAAGGAAGGAAAAGAGTGTTGGTAGACCAAATAGGTATACACAAAAAAGAGTAAATAAAGGAAGAGGAGACAGAGCAACCAAGAATCAAGCCAACATCACCTTCAGGAATTTATCTCTTTTTTCTGCTTCCTCCAGATCAATGCCCTGGATCATCCTACTCTGTGGGTTTCCAGAACAGTTCACTTGGGCAGGAACTTGCCACTACTGAGCTGTTTTTTTGTGTGAGAGAGATCTGCCTATGTTCCTTTCAAATACAAAAATTTAGGACTAGAGAAAAGGAAAAAGATAGGAAGATAAAAGTAATAATTGTAATGATAATCATAAAATGTAAGAGAGCAACTGTACAACACCTAGGAAATTGAAAAATTAACATGAGTAAGAAGCACAGAGGAATTAGACTAAGAAAGTGGAATAGAAACATTGAAATAAGAAGCAGAATAGAGAAAAATATATATAGAAAGAATTAAAGGCTGGAATGGCAAGAAGAGGGGGGAAACAAAAGAGAAAAGACCGAAAGAAAAAAGTGAAAAAGAGAAAGTAAACAGAAAAAAGTAGAGAGTGAGAAATGCAAAGAAAAAAATAGGAGACCAAATAAAAGAGGTGGAATGAAAAACAACAATGGAAAGCAAATGATATAAAGGTGAAAGAGTGAAAAGAAATAGTTTAAGTTGAATAGATCTGTAACCAAAAGACAGAAGGAAAACAAAAAGAAAAATAAACAAGCAGAGAAACAAAGGAAAGGGATACAAAACAAGCAAGAAACAAGACAGTGGCAACTAATTTGGTTAAAAAAAAAAGGACGCAAAAAAAATAAAAAAACAGGGAAAAACAGCCTTCTCTCTTAGATCCTTCAGGTTCTTCTCAATCCATTACCCTGCAGCTTGCCCTCTGCATGTTTTGAACTGGATTTTAGTGAGTAAAGTAAGGGAAATAAAAGAAAAGGAACCTTTTTTTAAAAAAAATAAGAGTTCCAAGAAAAGCTAATACAAAGATAATGTCTATATGTTTCCTCTCATAAAGTTTCATCTGGATGCATGAGAATTTAGTGAATCATTTCTCAAGGAAAAGCCAGGAATCAAGCCAGAAACCTAATATATGGTAGGCAGGAATTCTTCCAATGAGCTGGTCTGAATCCTTAGGTTAATTAGCCTTTCAGAAGGCTATCCACCACTTTTCCCTCAAGCAGGTTAGATCCCCTGCAGTCAGCTGGAATGGTGTTGATCGCCCCTTGTCTCTGCTTCCTCACTGATGTAATTCCTCTTTTTACCTAGGTGGCTGGGCATGACTGCCAGCCTGAGGTGATCCCCCTCCCCTCTCCCTGTCATTTCAGTGTCCCTTCCAATATTCAAGGTTTGCCCAGCTGGCTGAACTCACTGCAAAAAATCACTCTCCAGTTTCCCAGACCCTTCTTCCTCACAGGGAATCTGCCATCACACTCCTGTTTAGAGAATGGGCCTAGGTTCTCTACGTAGCCTGTCCACCCTGAGGGCCAGGTATGTGTGCCCCTTCCAGCCACCAAGATAAGGAACTCACAATCATTCCTGGTTTCTCTATCTGTCCAGTACACTCTTAGATGACTCAGAGCCCCTTCCCATGGTGGTAGATGTCTTCTCTACTGTCAGTTAGATACAATTTGCCAGGAGTTTTACTCTTGCTTAATATCTTGGGTGTGGGGGCGGGGAGCCCTACCCTGCAGCTTGGAGATTTAATAACTCCCAATTAATTTTTCTGGCTTCTTCATGTCTCTGGCCCTCACTCTTTTGGGAGTTGGTAAGCTGTGTTGGTTTGCTGTGTCCCAAAGCTGGTCTCCATGGCATCCTCTGGCTTTTTCTTTGTTGTTTTAGTAAGAGCTAAGACTTATATGCCTAACCCATAGGCCATGTTCCCACCACTCCCCTTAATTTTTGAAGACAGCTTTGCTGCATGCAGAATACTTTGCTGGCAGTTTTTCATTTTTAGTACCTTAAATACATCATACCATTTTCTTCTCGCCTCCATGGTTTCTCATGAAAGATCAGCAATTAATCTTATCGAGTTTCCCTTATTTGTAATGCTTTGCTTATCTCTTGCTGTTTCTTGAACCATCTCTTTGTCTCTGATAGTTATCATTCTGAATAGTAGGTGTCTCTGTAGGTTTATTCATATTTATTCTGTTTGGGGTGCATTGTTCTTCTTGGATTTTGATATGTATGTCCTTCATAGGATTTTGGAAGTTTTCAGTCATTATTTCCTCAAATATTCTTTCTGCTCCTTTTCCTTTTCCTTCTCCTTCTGGGACACTGATAATGTGTATGTTCTTTTATTTTGCATTGTTGTTCAATTCCCTGAGAACCTGTTCTATTTTTCCATTCTCTTCTCTTTCTGTTCTCCTTTCTTTTCCAGTTCAGATGTTCTGTCATTGATATCACTAATTCTGTCTTCAATTAATTCAAATCTGCTCTATATGCCTCTAATTTTTTAAAATCTCATCTATTGTGCCTTTAATTCCCATAAGGTCTGTTATTTTCTTTGAGGACTTTCAAATTGTACTTTATGCTCTCCCACTCTTTTTAGATATCCTTTATCTCTTTAGTCATATTTTTTTCAATTCTTTAAATTGATTTAAGAGTGTTATTTTATCATTGATTATTTTTTCAAAGTCTTGTATCTCTTCAGGATATTTGGTTTGTTCTTTTGTCTGGGCCATCTCTTCCTATGTCCTAGTAGGACTTGTAATTTTTGCTTATGTCTAGGCATCTGAATAAGTTGGTGAATTTACTCTGATGGCCAAATTCTCAATCTTGTCTATTATTATTTTTTCACAGAACTACCTTGATATTTGGTTCAACTTACCTTAAGTCTTTAAAATTGCTTATCTTATGTTTTCAAAATCATGCTTCAGATTCACTAATCAGGTGCATATTTATGCCCAGTGATGGAGTAAAGAGAACCATAAAAGCAATTTTTATCCATGCAGTTTCTAGACTGGCTAGCAGATAACACTCATCCATTGAGGTGTATCTCTTTTGGTATACCTTTGTTTTGGTCTGGCTGGAGCTGAGATTCAAAGCAGGATCCACTTGCCAAATTCACTGAAGAAATTCCATGACTCCCCTACCCTTGTAGCAGTTGACAGGGGGGAAGATATCTGCTCCCCTCAGTCAGCTGCAATGTGCCAAGGGTTTTTCCCCTGCTTAATATCTTGTGGGTGGGGTAGGGGAGCCCATCTAAGAAGCTGGGAAGTTTAGTTACAGTTTGCTGTTTTGGATTCTTCCTCTCTGTCTTTTATCCTCCTGGGAGTTGTGAAGCAATCTCCTGGTTTGCTGACCCCCATAGCAGGTTCCTCAGTCAGGTTTTAGCTCTTTCTCTGTTATTTTTGTAAGAGAGCTGAGCTTTGCTTGTAAATCTTATGCCATCTTACCACCACAATGTATTTTTAAAAGAAACAAGCAGGGAAAGTTTGTCGTGCATTATGAGACTAAGTAAGACTGCTTTAAAAGATACTTGTACATAGTATATGACAATAATGAAATATGCACCTTAGATTTTAAGTTTCTAGGCCCAAAGTCAGTCCTGAAGAAATAGTCTCTTTGTCCCTATCTGAAAATTCTTGCTAACAGATGCCAATCAAGAATGTAAAAAAATGTGAGAGAGGTTGAAAAACTCCCAGGATAGACTTGGAAATGAAGTCTAAAAAATGGAACTCTTCACATACACCCACAGTTTATCAACACATTTAAGTACACTGGCAGGAAAGTTAGGTGAGCTGAAGAAAGAAAGCAAATATATGAAAAAAGAATCCCCTTAACTTAGTATAGAATAATTTTGTCTTCACCACAGTCAGGAACACTCAGCAAGGATTTCAAAGAGCCAAAGAAGATATGTTTCAGGCATGAAAGCAAAACTCTGAAGGCTACAAAATTTTCTTCATTTAGCAAGGATAATTCAAAGTGAATTAAAATGCATAGTAGGCCTTAGATTTATATCTGGAGAAGGTTATTAAATAACAAAGCCATGCTAGTACTAATTGCATAGTTATTTTGCACCCCCAAAAAATAGGGTAATGGTAGACAAAATATTTACAAAATTGTGCTACCTGAGATTCCTTGAAATATTGCAGAACCTAATTCAATAGAATTTTCAAAAATCATCTCATCTCATCACCTCATGTTTTTTGTTGTTGTTGTTGTTGTTGTTGTTGTTCCAGGAATATTTTACACTCAAAATAATTATTGAAAACCCTAAGTAACATATAATTCTCTGTGAAAGCCCAGGTACTGGTATGCCCCCCTAAAATGAAACACAATCTGAAGCACATAGACACCCTGCCACACCTGGACACTTGTTAAAATTTAACAAACCTCTCCCCAAAAAAGAATGTACAAATCAGACCTGTAAACTTTAATCCCCTCATGGCTGTATACTTCCTCTTGGTTATAACATCACCAAACACCCCATTTGTGCACCTAATGCAACTTTTGCAGAAAATATGTTCTCATACCCTATCAAGAGTTGTTGTCCTGAGATTCCTTATGTTCTCTCTCCTTTTCTTGCCTGAAGTGTACTAACTTCATTCATTCTTTGACCAGCCACCAACAAAATTTCTCTCCCATTTATAAGTCCCAATTAAGCTCTTGTTTAACCAATTGTCTACTGTGTTCTTTGATATTATAGCTGCTCTAATCTGTGCCCTTCAAGTTGGGTTGAAACAACTGGTAAGCCACAGCCAGGAGACCAAAGAACCACCAAGAGAGTTGAGCATAAGCTTTAGGAAGGTAAAATCCATTAGGTAAATCCTGAGTTGTCCCATAATGTCCATTTGGGGAGATGTGGCTGTCCTCCAAGACTAGTGGGGAACTGATGAGTGGGGCCTTTGAGAGAATTTGATGTTGCCCATTTACCTGACTGTTGTGGAGCTCCACATGAGTACAAGGACACCCTGAAAATGTTGATAGAAGTAGAAAATGTGTTGCAAGAAAAGAAGATTATGAAGTTTTGTTAAAAAAAAAAAAAAGCAGGCATGCTGCCACAGCATTTAACCTAGCCATTGTTACGGGTGGTACATTTAGCTACAGCAGATTGTCTCAAGGAAAACAAAGAAATCTGCCACTTAGAAGAAAAGATGAAGCCAGAAAAGGATTTACAGACATTCACCTCCACCTTAGTGACTGATCTTTCTGGGGAACTTGATAAGAAAGAGATAGTGATTCAGATGTAGAAACTATTTAAATAATCTTGAAATTATGTTAAGCTGCCTGTGGAAAGGAAAGCTAATCACAGATACAAAATTTCACACATGCAAAGTGCTAAATGAGGCACTTGTTAGTGAAACAATGCTTGTAAGAAAATATTTTGCTAAAGAGTTAATTGAGATAAGGAAATATTCCAGCAGAAACTCTGCAGAACATCTGCCACCTAGATGGTGCTACTCTAGAGTATGAGGACTGGTAGAATTAGTTTAGCTGCTGGAGAAGTAGAAAAATTTAGTAACATTAATATTCTCTGTTCTGTTTCTATGTTATTTCTAACTGGGCCTCAATAGCCACATTGATAAAATTGGTGTTGTTAAAGTTTAGTAACATTTGAACTGGACAAGTCTATGACAGTAAAAGAGGAAAAGAAAAACATATATATATAGAGATAAATAGTGGCTGCTTTTGTAAGCCTGCACTTAAATCATGGCTTAGTCTTGATAGCAGCCAGACTCCCCTGCCACCTTACTTCCAAAATAGCTGTTTCTATTATTGCATGCTACTAGGTATTTCAAATTAAGAAGTTATTTTTGCATAAAATCAAATTGAATCATTATTTTAACAAGCTTGTTTAGTACTAAGGGTAATAGTATATTGTATATGTTGTAAGAGGTTTGCTTGGAAACAGATTTCAAAATCATTTTGGTAACATAAGTATGGAAGTTGTATAGAATGTGTTTTTTTATTATTAAGGAAAACTAAAGTAATTTTGTCCCAAGAAAATGACTGGTTATTAAGAAAGAATAAAATGTGAGACAAAAGCTGAATACAGAAAGTGCAGTACATTCATGGAAAAAGAATTGTTGTAGTCAAAATTAAGTAAGATTTGATGGGTATATCTATAAAATTTTAAAAACCTTAGTATCAAATAGTATACTGAGACAAAACTAAACTTTGAATCACTCTCTGTAAAAGTGACAAAGTTACTTAATGTGTCTGTTTTAGTAAAAGTTTATAAAGAATTTTCTCCTGAAAAATCAGTATACAAAGCAGAAAGTCTGTTTTATCATAATGGCTTCTTGTACTTTATGTCAACTTTATCATGTCCTTGGTTGTTTAAGAAAACAAGTCTTCTCATTTTTAAAAGAGCATAATGTCAGAGGACAGATGTGGTTCAAACTGTTGGGCATCCGTCTCCCATATGGAGGGACCTGGTTTCGACCCCAGGACCTCCCGGTAAAAAAAAAAAAAAAAAAAGAGCACAATGCTTAAATCTAACACCTTTTGAAATTTTCCCTTCTTCAAACTCAAATCCTGAAAAGTATTTTAAACTGTTGCAAAAGATTTGTTCTTCTCCCTTGAAAAAAAAATAAAGTAATAAAAATATTTAAGTCCATTTATTAAGTTTTAAGTTGCATGGAAAGTGTATAGAAAGTGTTATAAAATTAAAATGGATTCTTGGGGAATTGTGGGAACATGGCTGATGATTAGGCAGCTAAGGCTCAGCTTTCACTGAAATGGTGGAGAAAGAGCTGAGGGCTGTCTTGGCAAACTGCTTTGGGGTATAGCACACCAGGACAATGCTTCACAACTCCCAGGAAAGTGGGGGGACAGAGACAAAGAAGGCAAAACAATCTATGAGTTATTAACCTTCCAGCCAATGGGAAGGGTTCCCCTCCTCCACCCTTGAGATATTGTGTGAGGGTAAAACTCTTGGTGAATTGTATCCATCTGAGAAGAGAACAGCTGTTTTCCTCCCTGCCACATCTTTTGTATATATATATATAGAAAAGGAAGGTGCTCTGATTCATCTAGGAGGGTACTGAAAATGTAAAGAAGCCAAAGGAAAATCATGAGTTTCTCACACCTGTAAGTGGAAGTGGAACATATTAACCTGTCAGGGCAAAGAGCCTAGGTGGAGCTGATGATTCCCTGCCCTGAACAGTGTGAAGGCAGATTACTTGGGAGGAAGAAGGGTCTTAAAGAGTAGAGAGTGGTTTCTTTGCAGAGTATAGTCAGTCAAGCCCCCTTGCATATTGGAAGGTACCCTGAATCAAAAGGGATAGGTCTTTACCTCTCTAGAGGAATTATCAGAGAAGAGGCAGAGACAGACAGACAACTCATCAGTAGGACTCTGGTGGACTGCAGGAAATCTAAGCTTCCCGAGGGAAAAGGGGTGGATAGCCTTATGAAAGTTTAACTAACCTAAGGAGACAGGCTAGCTCAGTGGAAGAATTCCTGCCTAGCATATACAAGGTCCCTAGTTTGATTCCTGGCTCTTCATTGAGAAGTGACGCACAAAGTTATCAAGCATCCAGCTGAAACTTTATGACAGGGAACACATAGACATTCTCTTTGTATTAGTTTTTCTTGAACACTTTTTTTAAAGGTATCGTTTATATTTTCCTTATTTTACTCACTAAAACCTGGATCAAAACCTACAGAGGACAGGCCACAGGGTGATTGACTGATGAATACCAGCAGCCTGAGAAAATTTTTAGAAATCTAAGAGAGAAGGCTGTTTTTCCATGTTTATTTCTGTGTTTTTTTTTTTAATCTTTTTTTCTTTCTCCCTTTTAAAAATGAGTTGCTGTTGTCGTGTGTCTTGTTTGTTGTGTTTCCATTGTTTCTCTGTTTGGTTTTATTTTATTTTATTTTGTTTACTGATTGTCTCTACCTATGATATTTCTTTTCAATCCTTCATCTCTATATCTTCTGTTTTCTGTTATTGTTCTTTCATTCCACATCTTTTTGTTTGGTGTTCAATATTTCTTCTTTTTATTAATGTCTCCTTATTTCTCTGTTTTCTTCTTTTTTATTTCTTTCTTTTCTTTTTTCCTTTCCCCTCTTCTAATAATTCCAGTCATTTAAATTCATTCTATATTTGTCTTTATTCTGTTTCTTCTTTCATTGTTTCTATTCCACTTTTCTAATATTATTCCTCTGTACTTCTTACTCATGTTAAATATTCAGTTTCCTAGGTTTTCAATGGTTCTGCTCCTATCTTTTACTATTATCACTACAATTATTCTTTTTCTCATCAAATCTCTTACGTTTTCTCTGGCCCTAATTTTTTTCAAGGTAACATAGACAATAGCAAGGAAATAGAATAAGAAGAATGAAGGGTCAAAGGGAAACTTTACAACTCTCAAAAACAATAAAATAAAACCATAGAGGAGAGAGAGAAGCTAATCACCTGAAGAAATCCATCAAGGTAAAGAGATGCTTAGACACCAATAAGAAATTACAAGCTACACTAAGAAACAGGAAGGGATGGCCCAGTTCAATGAAAAAACTAAAAACCAAGAGGAGTGGCAGAATATGGAACAACTAATCAGAGAAGTCCAAACAAATATCATGAATTAAATTAATGACATGATGGAAGAGATTAAGGATATTAAGAAGACACTGGGAGAAGATACTGAAGAAATTGTAAACATACATAAAAATATAATGGATATGATGGTAATGAATGGCACAACACAAAAAATCAAAAGTACACTGAAAGCACATAACAGCAGATTTGAACAGGCAGAGGAAAGACACAGTGATGTGGAAGGCAGTACATCTCAAATCAAACAGATAAAACTGATAGATAAAAAGAGAGAAAAATTCCAGCAGGGAATTAGGAATTTGAATGACAACACAAAATGCACAAATATTCATTATAGGCATCCCAGATGGAGAAGAGAAGGGAAAGGGGACAGAAGGCATGTGGGAGGAAATAATGGCTGAAAACTTCCCAACTCTATTGAAGGACATGGAAATACATGTCCAGAAAGCAGAGCACACCCCAAACAGTATCAATCTTAAAAAGCCTACTCCAAGACATACACTTGTCAAATTGTTCAAAGCTCAAGACAAAGACTTAATACTGAAAGTAGCAAGAGAAATGAGAACCATCACATACAAGGGAAGTTCGATATGGTTAACTGCTGATTTTTCATCTGAAACCATGGAGGCAAGAAGCCAGAGGTATGACATAGTTAAGGTGCTAAAAGGAAAAACTTCCAACCAAGAATGCTCTATCCAGCAAAGCTGATATTCAAAAATGATGAAGAGTTCAAAATAGTCACAGATAAACAGAAATTAAGAGAGTATGTCAATAAGAAACCTGCCCTTCAAGAAATACTAATGAGAGTTTTGGATGTCAAAAGGAAGAAATGAGGAGAGAAAGAGTTGGAGAGTGTAAGAACAACTAAAAACATAAAAACAGAAATAAAAGCAACATATAGCATAGAAAAACCCAAAGAAAATATGGCTAATGTAAGTAATTCCTTGCCAGTATTAACATTGAATGTTAATGGATTAAACTCAAGTCAAGAGACATAGAATGGCAGAATGGATAAGGAAATATGACCCATCTATATGCTGTCTACAGAAAACCCACCTTAGACCCAGGGATGCAAGGAAGCTGAAAGTGAAGGGTTGGAATACAATTTTACAAACAAACAATAACCAAAATAGGCAGCAGTAGTTATACTGATATAGGACAAAAGGGATTTAAATGCAAAACTAATGTGAGACAAAGATGGACACTATATATATGAAAGAAGGGGATAATCTATCAAGAAGAAAGAACAATCATAAACATTTATGCATCCAATCAGGGTGCCTCAACAGATATAAGGCAAACACTGGAAAAACTAAATGCAGAAATAGATGCCTCTACAATTATATTTGGGGAGTTTAATACACCATTATCACCATTAGACAGAACATCTTGACAGAGAATAAAGAAACAAAGACTTTTAATAATACATTAGAGGACCTGGACCTAATAGACATATACAGAATATTACACCCAAATACAGTGGGATACACATTCTTATCAAGTACACATGGATCATTTTCCAGGATAGACCACATAGTAGGCCACTGAATAACTCTAAATTAATTTAGAAAGATTGAAATTATGCAAAGTAATTTCTCTGACCACAATGGAATGAAGCTGGAAATCAGTAAGAGACACAGAACCAGACTAGGCACAAAGATATGGAAGTTAAAAAACACAGCCTTAGACACACAGTTGGTCAAGGAGGAAACCTCAGAAGAAATCAGTAACTACCTTGAGATGAATGTAAATTACAACAGAACTTTTCAAACCTATGAAATACAGCAGAAGCTGTAATGACAGGAAAATGCATAGCCATGAATGCCTATATTAAAAAAGAAGAAAGTGCTAAAATCAAAGACCTAACTGCATACATGGAGGTATTAGAAAACAAACAGCAAACTAAGCCCAAAGGAAGTAGGAAAAAATGGTCATAACAAAGATTAGAGAAGAACTAAATGAAATTGAAAATAAGAAAGTGCCAGAAAAAATAAACAAAACCAAATACAAAAAACAACAACAAAATAGAGCACACTTTGCTGATAAAAACATTACAAAGGTAAGAATAGAAGTAAACTTCCTCAATATGATAAAGAGTATATATGAAAGACCTACAGCTAACATCATATTCAAAGGTAAACTACTAAAAGCTTTTCCTCAAAGATTGGGAAGAAGACAAGGATCTCCACTTTGTCTGCTCCTATTTAACATTGTTTTAGAAGAACATTCTTGAGCACTTAGGCAAGAAAAAGATATAAAAGACATCCAAATTGGAAAGGAATTATTAAAAGTCTCACTATTTGCAGACGACATGATCCTATACATAGAGAGCCCTGAGAAATCTACAATAAAGCTTCTAGAGCTTATAAATGAGTTCAGTAAAGTGGCAGTTTATAAGATCATCATGCAAAAATTAGTAGCATTTCTCTACACCAATAATCAGCAATCTGAGGAAGAAATCAAGGGGGTAATCCCATTTACAATAACAACTAAAAGAATCAAATACATAAGAATAAACTTAACTAAAGATGTAAATGACTTATATGAAGATAACTAAAAACACTGTTAAAGGAAATCAAAGAAGACTTAAATAAATGTAAAAATGTTCCTGGTTCATGAATAGGAAGACTAAACATCATTAAGATGTCTATCCTACCCAAACTGATCTACAGATTTAACAATATCCCAATAAAAATCACCATAGCATTTTTTACTGAATTGGAAAAACTAAACATGAAATTTATTTGGAAGGACAAGAGGCCCTGAATAACCAAAGACATATTGAAAAAGAAAAATGAAATTCGACAAATCACATTACCTGTCTTTAACACATACAACAAAGATAGAATGGTCAAAACTGCATGGTATTGGCAAAGGATAGACATGCCGACCAATTAAACCCAATTGAGAGTTCTGATATAGAACCTTGCATATACAGTCATCTGATATTCGACAAGGCCACCAAACCCACTCAACTGGGATATAATGGCCTCTTCAACAAATGGTGATTGGAGAACTGGATATCCATATCCAGAAGAATGAGAGAGGAACACCATCTCACACTAGTACAAAAATCAACTCAAGATGGATCAAAGATCGAAATATAAGAGCCCAGACTATAAAGACCTTGGAAGATTATGTAGGGAAGCATCTACAGGACCTTGTAATAGCATATGGTTCCATGAACTTCATACCCATAGCATGAGTAGTGAAAGAAAACATAGATAAATAGTATTTCCTCAAAATTAAAAACTTTTGCACCTCATAGGAGTTTGTCAAGAAAATGAAAATGCAGCCAACTCAATGAGAGAAAATATTTGGTAAACATATATCTGAAAAGAACCTAATATCTAGGATATATTAAAAAAATCCTATACCTCAAAAATAAAATGACAATCCATTTTAGAAATGAGCATGTGATTGATTTGAATAGACAGTTTTCCAAAGAAGAAATACAAAAGACTAAAAAGCATATTAAAAGATGCTCAACATCACTGTAAATTAGGGAAATACAAATCAAAATTACAATGAGATACCATCTTACACCTATTAGACTGGTGGCTGTTAAAAAACAGAGGACTATGAGTACTGGAGAGGATGTGGAGGAATGGGAATCTTCATCCACTGCTGGTGGGAATGTAGTATGGTGTAGCCATTGTTGAGGACAGTTTGGCAGTTTCTTAAAATACTAGCTATAGAACTGCCATATGATCCAGCAATTCCACTGCTGAGTATACACCCAAAGCATTGAGAACAGGGATACTAAAGGATATATGCACATCAATACTCATAGCATCATTATTCACTATTGCCAAAAGTTGGAATCAAAACAAATGCCCTTCAAAAGGTGAATGGATAAACAAATTGTGGTATATACATACAATGGAATATTACTCATCTGTAAGAAGAAATATAGTGTTAGCACATGGCATAATATGGATGAATCTTGAGGACCTTTTATGAGTGAAGCAAGCCAGGTATTGAAGGACAAATATTACGTGACCTCATTCATGTAAATTAAACAAATTGAGCAGACTCACAGAGTCAGAGTCTGGAAGATTGGTTTACAGAAAATAGAAAGGGAGAAGAAAGTTGTAAGTCAATGCTCATATTGGCAAAATCTATGATAAGGTGGAAATGTGTAGTTGTGATGTGGAGGAGCAGGATAGGGGTGCAGAGATACTACTGGGTGGGCTGTGCAAGTTTTTCAGGGGGATAGGGTGGGGAGGGTGGGTTGGATTGCCCATGGAACTGGGGAGATGGTTGGAGTAAGGAGCAGGTGATCACTGGGGATTGACTGATATGTGGTTGAAACTACAATGTTGGGAAAGATCTTTTGGCAATATGGCAAGGGAGGGTTACTGATTTTGGGTGGTGGATGAGGGGCCATTCATAACAGGACTCACCTGGGACAGGCTTCTAAGGAGTGTGTCAGTGTTCATCTTGTCATAGTGTGTTATATCAGTGGGTGGAGACCCACATCATGAGCAAGAAGTTGTTGGACTCCCATCTTGGGGAGGGCTGCTGTGTTCTCAAATAGAGCAGTGGGAGTCTATCAAAAGCATGGGTGGTGCTTAATAGGGGAAGACAGGCCAGTGTTTCAAGCCCTCAGTGTTGTTTTAAGTATTATGAATCTTCTCCTTCAAGAAGTGAAGCCTGTTGGGGAGGGGGGAGGGAGGAATAGAATAGAGGGAACTGGGGACATTTTGGGAGTGATTGAAGGGTTCTACATGATCTTGCAAAGATGCATACAGGTCATGTTAAATTTTATAAAAACTTATAAAAGTGTATAGTCCAAAATGAAAACCATAATGTAAACCACTGACCATGGTTTTTAGGTATGTTTCAATATTTGTACATCAGTTATAACAAATGTACAATCCACATATAAAATGTTATTATTAGGGGAAGGGGAAAAGGGGGAGGTGTTTGGGTATATGGGAGTTCCCTGCATTCTGTATGTGACTTTTCTGTAACCTAAATCTTCTTTGAAAACAAAATGAAAAAAGTAAGACACTGGGGGAATAAATGGGTGAAAAAGTTACTATACATAAAGGACTACATATTTTACAGTGATGACAGCCAAAATGTCACAAAACATTTTAACCTATTTTTACATTATTTTTATTATGTCAAAAATTTTATTTTTTTAAAGATTTTAAAAAGATATTATTTCTTATTTTTAGAACTATCATTATTATTCATTTCATATTAATTATATTTGGCTATTTTATTGGCTTCATTTTTGAAGAAGCTTTGGATCACAGTAAGGTTACAACTGTGGCAGGGAAGGATTATTTTTTTTGCAGTGTCAATGATGTGGGATACATGGGAGGAAGTTCACCTAGGCATACATATAAGGCATAAAAATATGTTCAAATGTTCATGGGGCATGGTCACAGTGGGTGGAGATTCACACAATAACTGAAAGAATATCAAATTCCCATCCTGGGGAGCTCTGCCACATTCTTTAATGGTGCAGCAAGAATCCTCTAAGTACAGGGGCAATGACTAGTGAAGGATGGTTCATTGATGGACCTTTTATATTGATAACTGGCTTATGAAGTATTACTCTTGAAATTGAAACTTAGCCTGAGAATTACCTCATGAGAGCCTCATTGTTGCTCAAATGTGGCCTCTCTCTAAGCTGAATTCAGTATACCAATGCAATAACGTCTTCCAAACATGGGACATGAGTCAAAGGGAAGAGTCTTCCTGACACTGAGGGATTACTACCAAGACCCAACTAGCAATGCAACTGGAGTTAGGCCTTGACCAAAAGAGGAAAAAGGTAAAGACAAAAGAGTTTATTTGGCTGAGAGACTTCAAAGTGAGTCAGGAAGTCATACCAGAGGTTACGCTTATGCACATGTCAGCAGGATCTCATTGACAGCTAAAGTAGATACTACCCCAAATAGCGGGGCTTCTGAGTGATCTGGACACATCCAGGCATTATATTCAGGGCAGATAACTGAGGACTTTTATGCCTTGCCAGTGGGCCCTACTTTTGAATTTATGCTCCCCAGTGGTATCACTACATACGGCTCTACTGTCCCTTCTATTTGAATCTATAATTAGCAGTAGAGTTGGTAAGTGTACATCCAAGAGACTTAAATCTTTGGGCTGTCGATGTGCCTTCTGGGCCCTGAATATCAACTGAGTTGCAAAATCTACTCTCCAGTTCATTGCACTCACCCAGAACAGCTAACAAGGAGGAGTTGGTGGACAGCCACCATACCAAGTGTATTAGTCAGCCAAAGTGGTGCTGATACAAAATACCAGAACTTGGTTAGTTTTCATAAAGGGTATTTATTTGGGGTAGAAGCTTACAGCTACCAGACCACAAAGCATAAGCTACTTCCCTCACCAAAGTCCATTGCCACATGTTGGAGCAAGATGGCTGGCAATGTCTGCCAGGATTCAGGATCCCTGGGTTTCTCTCTTCCTGGGACTTGCCTCTCCCTGGGCTCAGGCTTGCTTCATTCCACAAGGTCAGCTGTAGACTATCAAGCAAATGGCTTGCCTCTTTTCCTGGAGCCTTCTCTCCTTCCTCACGACCAAGATCCTCTGTGTGCTTACTTCCCTCTACTCCAGCATTAAAACTCTGCATCAGAACTTCAACTCAAAACTCTAATTCCTTTGCTCTGCCATATAGTTTTATGTCCTCAACACTCAACATCCTACTGATGTGGCCCAATCAAAGCCCTAATCATAACTTAATCATGTCCAGAGGAAGAGACGAGTTTACAAGCATAATCTAATATTTATTTCTGGAATTTATAATTCTGTCAAACTGCCACACTCCACCCTCTGAATTCCAAAAAAAAATTACAATAGTCAAAAAATATTAAATCAGTAACAATGAAAGTACAAAATCATAACATAATTTAAAGAAATACAGTTTGTCTTGGGGCAAATTTCCATCTGTTACAGACCTCTGAAACTTATAAAACAATTTATCTGCTTCCAGTACACAAATGGACAGAAAAAGGATAAACATTTTCATTATCATACAGAGAAATTGGGAAGGAAAAATGAGTCATGGGTTCTCTACAGTTCAGTAAACCTGCAGGGCATCCTCCACTCGATTTTAAAGTCTGAGAGTCATTCTTAAAATGATGGTTTCCTCTTCCTGGGGCCACGTGGAAACTCACCCTTTCCACAGGTTTTCCCAATGGCCATTTTCTTGGTTCCACCCTCATCAAGCATCTGGGGGTTGACCAAGCTCCAGGACTTACCCTCAAGAGTGATGGGGTAATTGCCACACCTTACCCAATCTTTGGGTTAGAGTCTTAGCCCCCCTAGTAGAGCGAGGTGAAGACAACATTCCCACTAACCTTTGGCACTCAGGCTCAACCCTCTCAGAGCAATGAGTTGACCACCTGGCCTTCCCTAACATTTCACATACAAGCTCAAAACTCTCAGAGCAACAAGTTGACCACATGGCCTTCCCTAATCCATGGGGTCAGGTACAGCTCTCTCAGACCTCTGGGGTGCTGACCTTAACTGCCCTAGTCCTTGAGGACTGTGCTCCACCCTCTCTGTACCCTGAGGCAGCAAAACTGTCCCCAAACATCAGGGGGGAATATCCACCCTCTTCAACTGCTGGGGCAAACTCACCCTCTCTGTACACATGGGTGGGGCTTCTCTCTTGACCCAAGGTGAATTCTTAATTCCAAATCTCAGCTTCCAGCTTCTTAAAGCTGTTTCACCTTCAATCCCTCCTCTCAAGGTCCCTTTTAGTCCAAGATGAGAGTGATTTTGTTCATGCAGCAGTCTCAAAAACCTTGTTGGTTTAGCATGCAAGAAGCAGGGATCCAAGCCATCAGACAGTAGACTTTCCACAAGTCTTTCTGAGATAACTGCATCTTCAATCCTGATTTACCAGTTCTAAGTTTTGTTAAGTTCTGAAATGTGACCCTTTTGTCTGGGAACTTGATTTCCAGAGATTTGGAAGTTCTGTAATCAGTTTCTGTTTTCTTTGTTCCCTACAATTCAGACCTCAGCAGATTTCTCTCATTTAGCATTTTTCTATAAGCTGCAAGGAGAAGTCAAGCTGCATTCTCTGAGTTTACTTTGGAAAGTGCTTGAGCTAAATTCTCAGGTCCACCATTTTCAAATTCTTTCTTCCATATAACACCAAGAGTTAATCTTCCTAAGTTCTCTGCAACTTTAAAACATGGATCACCTTTCCTCCAGTTTCCAACAATAGTTTCATCATTTGCATCTAAGGCATCATTAAAAGTCTCCTTAGTGTCCGTATTGCTATCAACAGTTTCTTCAAAGCAATCTAGGCCTTTTCCATCAAGCATTTCACAATTCCTCCAAAATATACCCCTTACCCATTGATAAAAGTATTCTAGCATTTTGATAATTGCAAAAGAAATTCCCCACTCCTTGGTACCAAATTCTGTATTAGTAAGCCAAAGGGGTGCTGAGGCAAAATACCAAAACTCAGTTTTCATAAAGTGTATTTATTTGGGGTAGAAGCTTACAGATACCAGGCCACAAAGCATAAGCTACTTCCCTCACCAAAGTCCATTGCCACGTGTTGGAGCAAAATGGCTGCCAACGTCTGCCAGGGTTCAGGCTTCCTGGGTTCCTCTCTTCCCAGGGCTTGCCTCTCTCTGGGCTCAGGCTTGCTTCACACAAGACCAGCTGTAGACTATCAAGTGAATGGCTCATCTCTTTTTCCCAGAGCCTTCTCTCCCTTCTCATGACCAAGGTCCTCTGTGTGCTTACTTCCCTGGGCTCCACCATTAAAACTCTGCATCAGAACTCCAACTCAAAACTCCTACTAACTCCTCTGCTCTGCTGTGTAGTTTTGTGTCCTCAACACTCAACGTCCTACTGACATGGCCAATCACAGCCCTAATCATAACTTTTTTTAAAAAGATTTTTTAAATTTATTTTATCCATTTTAACCCCCACCCATTTGCTATTTTGTGCCCATTTGCTGGGCAATACTCTGTGTGTGTTTCCTGCCCTCTCTTATCCTTTTCCTCCAGTCTTCACTGGGATTTGATCCTGGGGACCTCCAATGTGGGAGAGAGACATTCTGCCACCTGCACCACCTCAGTTCCTGGGTTTTGGTGCATCTCATCTTGGCTCTCCCCTGTGTCTCTCTTCGGTTACATCATCATCTTTCTGCCTGCCTCAGCAGGACCTGGCAGCACACCTGCACATGGGACCTGGCAGCATGTGTGCCTTCTATATATACATTTTTTATTTTACTGAGAGGTCCCAGGAATCAAATCCAGGCCCCTCCATATGGCAGATCGATTCCTAACCATTTGAGCCACATCTGCTCCCCAATCATAACTTAATCATGCCCAGACGAACAGAGCAGTTTACAGGCATAATCCAATATCTATTTTTTCAAATTCATAACTATATCAAACTACCACATCAAGGAACTGAGAGAGTCTACAAATTCAAGTGAGAAAGTCCCATCCATCAACCATGTGGGATCGAAGCCCCTTCTCAATTAGAGTTGGAGTGAGCATCACATCCCAGGATCCTTAGGATTGGGAGTTGAATTTTGCCCTAAAGTAGACTTGCTGATATTATACTATAGACTTATGTGATTCTACCAATGGAAGACATTATATCATGGATGTGGAGGCAGTGGCCACTGGAAGTTCTGAGAATAGGGAAAGGGAAAAACAGGTGTAATATGGGGGCATTTTAGGATTTCAGAATTGTCTTGAGTGTCATTGCAATGACAGATACAGGCCATTATATATCTGGCCATAACTGACAGAATTAGGTGGGAGAGAGTGTAAACTACAATGTAAACTTTAATCCATGCTTTGTGGCACTGCTCCAAAATGTGTTCATCAATTGCAATGAATGTACCACACTAATGAAGGATGTTATTCATGTGGGAAAATGTGGGTGCTGTGGGGAGTGGGGCATAAGGGAATCCCCTATAAATTTTTCATGTAACATTTATGTAATCTAAGTATCTTTCTTTTTAAAGTTGACTGTTATTTGTCACTTGTTAAATAGAAGCCTGTTTAAACACAAAGTTCAAATCTGACAACATTTAATATTTTAAATCAAATCCTTAAGGATACCTGTCTAAAGTATAACCCTAAGAACAGCTAAAGTTTGAACCTATCCAAGTCAGAAAGAGGCCAGTAGCTGGCATTTTAACTCCACTCCTCCCTGGCATGAGGGGAAACAGGCCAGACTGAAAATCACAGTGATGGTAGGGACTGGCTTCTTTCCATCCAGATCAGATTGTGGTTCTACCAGAAGCTACAGCCTCACCTCTGGCAAGGAGGAAGCTGGGGATACCTGTACCAGCTTCTCTGGTAAAATACAGGTCATGCTTCAGAGACTGGCATCAACCTACACTGGTGGCACAACCCACATTAGGAGTTATTCTGTGGCTGAAATTGAAAGCTCCATTTTTCCAAAGTAGGGGAGGAAGAGATGGTTACCACTGATTTCAGCTACTGATTAGTAAATTTTGCTGGCTAAAGTATAACCCTAAGGGAAGCTAAAGTTTGAACTTGTCCAAGTCAGAAATATGCTGGAAGTCACCATTTTGACTTCACACCCAGCATGAGGGGAAGCTCGGCTGAATGAAAATCACAGTGATTGTAGAGACTGGCTTCTTTCATTCAGATTAGCCTGCAGCCCCATCCTAGGATTCAGCCTCAATTTTAACGGGGAGGAAGCTTGTGGACCCTGCATGATCCTCTCCAGGTAACTGCAGGTACATTTGGCTGGCACAGACTGAATAGTCGGAAGACTACTAGGGCAACTGTGGTCATTTTGGACCCACATGGCATAGATTGATGCCCACACCTGCAGCTCCATCCCCACCCCAGGCAAGGGAGAAAGGGGTGTGAAACTTCATCAGTCTCTCTGGGCATCTAGAGTCTAAGCATCAATGACTTGGATTATTACACATGGCTGTGGCTCTGTCTCTACCCCTGGCAAAGGAGAAAGTTGGGAAAAATTTCAATGGTCCCTAGGGCAATGAGGGTAGTTTGAGGCTCCACAACTTACAGCACCAACTACAGCCACCAAAGGAGGAAGGACAAGAAAGCCCTTAACTAAAGAGAGAAACTGTACCCACAATAAATACATCTAGTAAGCCATATGCCAAGACACCAACAAAAAATTACAATCCACACCAAGAAACAGGAAGATATGGCCCAGTTAAAAGAACAAGATAAGACTCCAGATGAAATAAAAAAGTTGAGACAACTAATCATAGATAGTCAAACAAATCTTAATAAATTCAATGAGATAACTAAAGAGATTAACAATATTAAGAAACAATTGGCTGAGCAGAAAGAAGAATTTGAAAGCATACATAAAAAAATTGATCTAATGGGAATTAAAGGTGCAAGAAATAAATTAAAATTACACCAGAATCATATAATAGCAGATTTGAGGAGTCAGCAGAAAGGATTGGTGAACTTGAAGAGATGGCCTCTGAAAGACAACATACAAAAGAAAAGATGAAGAAAAGAATGGAAAAAAATTTGACAAGATCTCAGGGAACTAAATGACAGCAAGAGTCATGCAAACATATGTGTCATGGGTGTCCCAGAGGAGAAGAGAAGAGAAGAGAAAAGGGACAGAAGGAATATTTGAAGAAATAATTGTAAAAAATTTCCCAAACCTAGTGAAGGGTATAGATATACATGTCCAAGAATCACTATGTACTCCCATCAAAATAAATCCAAATAGACCAACTATGAGACACATATTAATCATAAAGCCAAATGCTAAAGACAGAAAATTCTGAGAGCAGAAAGAGAAAAAAATGCATAATATAAAAGAAATGCATTGCCACAAAGTGTGGATTAAAGTATACATTGTACTTTACAATCTCTCCCACCCAATTCTCTAGGTTATGACAAAATATATAATGGCCTGCACCCATCATTGCAACGTCATTTAGGACAATTCCCTTGTCCCCAAATTGTCCCCATATTGCACTTCTTTTTCCCTCTCCTTGCCCTCAGAACCTCCAGTAGTCATTGCCTCTACATCAATGATATAATTTTTCTCATTGCTAGAATCACAATAAGTCTATAGTAGAATATCAGTAAGTCTACTTTATCCCATAGTTCATTCCACAATCCTGAGAATTCTGGAATGGTGATGTTCACTCCACCTCTAATTGAGAGGAAACAGCAATCCCTTGGGGCCAATGGATGGGAAACTTTTGCTTGCAGTTGTAGACTTTCTTCGTTCCTTCATATGGTAGTTGTCCATCATCACCTCCTTGCTAGTTATCCTGGGTGATACCAATGAACTGGAGAGTAGGAGTCAACTCCATTGAGATTCAGGTCC
Organism: Cabassous unicinctus; assembly: GCA_029593785.1. NCBI lineage: Eukaryota > Metazoa > Chordata > Mammalia > Cingulata > Chlamyphoridae > Cabassous > Cabassous unicinctus. The sequence continues at coordinate 5,658 of JAQZBX010022945.1, read as the reverse complement.
CAGTGTGCACATGAACAACCCAAAGATTTAAGTCTCTTAAATATACACTAACAAGCTCTAGCACTAATTATAGGTTCAAATAGAAAAACAGAAGAGCCAGGTGTAGGGAAACCACAGCTGAGTCCACCTTTGTCATACCGGGGAGCATAAATTCCAAAGTAGGACCCACTGGTAAGGTACCAAATTCCTGAGCTATCTGCCCTTACTATAATGTCTGAATTTCTCTATTGCCTTCAGGAGACCTACTCTTTGGGGTAATATCTACTTTGGCAATCAATGAGATCCTGCTGACACATGCATAAGCTGGACATATAGGACAAGAGATCTTACAATGATGAATGGCAAAATGTCAAAAACATTAATATGTTTTCATTATTTTTTATTATCCCCAATTTTTATTTTTTTATTTTCACTAAAATTTTTTTGATTTTATTTCTTATTTTTAAAAAATCATTATTATTTCATTTTCTTAATTGTATTTGTTATTTTATTGGCTTCATATTTGAAGACATTTTGAATCACAAGAGTTACAATGGTGGCAGGGGATGATCACTGATGCAAGGTGTCAGCGATGGGGAATACATGGGAAGAAGCTCACCTGGGCATAAATATAAGGCATATAAGTATGTTCAAGTGTTCATGGGGCATCATTACGGTGAGTGGACATTCACACAATAACCAAAGGAATATCAAATTCCCATCATGGGGAGTTCTGCCACATTCTCTAATGGATCATCAAGATCCCCCAAGTACAAGGGCAGAGACTAGTGAAGGTGAATGGTCTATTTATGTGCCCTTGATATTGATGACTGTGTATATGAACCTTTACTCTTTAAATTGAAACTTAACCTAGTATTATATGGTGCCTAAATCTTGCCTTCTGGGAAGCTCCTTGTTGTTCAAATGTGGCCTCTCTCTAAGCCAAACTCAGCATATAAATACATTGCCTTCCCCCCAGCTAGGGGTATGACTCCCAGGGGTGAACCTCCTTGGTACTGAGGGATTACTACCAAGTAAGGACTAGCAATGCAACTGGAAAAATATTTTGACAAAAAGGGATTAAAGGTAAAGAGACATGAGCTTATATAGCTATGAACTTCTAAGTATCTTTTTAAAAAAGAAAAAAAAATAAAAGGGGTTCTCTAGTCTTCTGCTAACCAAAGTTCTATGGGTAAAATGTTCATGTAAATACTTAAAAATTCTTTAAAATTTCCAGAAATTCAACAATCTTTTCTTCATATTAGTAAATAACAGTAAAATTTTGTTAATCATAGTTTTAATTGTTTTAAAAATGTTCTATGTCACAGAACAAGTCTTCTGGAATTCCAGAGGCAGATTCTTTGGCTCATATTCATATGGTTTTCTCCACTGATTAAGCATCCCTATGGCTACCTAAAGAGTGGCCATAGAGAACTGCTACTTGGTGGCTCATAACAGGATTATCATGAATTAATCAAACTAACATCACTACTGTATGCAGCAATTCCAAGCTTTGCTGGTTTATTGAAACAGATTAATACCCAGTTATGTCACTATCCCTTTGTTTTAGATCTTATTAATGCTTTCTTTAGCATCTCCTTAAACATATAAAGCCAGCCTGCATTCACCTTCACATGAGAAGGTCAACAATGGACGTTTCAGTGCTTCCTCAAGGTTATATGCATAACCCAACCATCGGTCATGGCCTCCTGAAAAGGATCTGACCAAGTCAAAGAAACTTGTATCTGTAGCCCTATGTCATTATATTGATGATGTTATTTTAACCAGAATTATTTTTCAGAATTACAGGAAGCATTTGAGACAACAATATCTCATCTTGAAACCTGGGGCTTGGCAATAAATCTGGACAACCTGCAAGGTCCTGGCTGCTCTGTCAAATTCTTAAGTGTTTTTTAGTCAGGTAAGACAAAAACTATACCCTCTGCTATAATTAATAAAGTCCAGATTTCTCCCACACTACAACCTCCAAATCAATTGATGGTCTTTCTGGGGTTGTTTGGGTACTGGAGACCATTCATCCCTCATTTAGCTCAAATATTTAAAAATTCTATGTGTTAATCAGTAAATGTCATGCATAGAAATGGGAGAAAACCCAGCAGGCTGCTTTTAAGAAGTAAAGAGGGGAAGAGCACAGGCTCAAGAAGTAAAGGGGGTGGACCCTGGCTTACCCTGTGAATTAGATGTGACCATACTAATAATGGCTTTGGGTGGGATTTGTTGCAAATGCAAAATTCTAAACAAATACCCTTTGGGTTTTAGTCACAATTGTGGAAAGAGGCTAAAGTACAATGTAGCCCCTTAGAAAAGCAACCATGTGCAGCATATCACACCCAGTTGCAAGCAGAAGGCTTAACTGAATACGGTCTGATCACTCTGAAAACTGCCATCCCTATCCAGATGTGGATTGCAGATACTGGAAATATTACATAAACAATTAACTGTCATGGGCTGCCCTCTGTGGGGGAGACATCTGTGAAAGGACATCTGGTAAACATGCCAGTACTGATAAGTAACAGTCTATCATGTCCCTGTCCACTCCACTAACATCCTTCTTGAGTATGGTAGGTAGATGCCCTCAAGATGATACTGAGTCATGCAACTGAGATCCAAGAAGCAACACAGTGGCTCCACAGGAAAAGTGGACATCATTGTTATGAAAGCCTGTGGTGTCTTGCCCAGCAGTTCCAGCTTCCTGTCTCCTGCCAGCAGCTCATGGACATTACCTATGAATGTCTATCATGCTTGATCTGATGACCATGATAATTCCTTTGGCCCAGCACAAAATTCCACTTGCATGATGACAAGTGGATTAGATTGGTCCCCTCCCACTCTCTGAAGGGGTAAGGTATGCTTTCACTGATGCAGACACTGCCACAGGACTCTTCTAACAAGTAGGGTATTATTTATTACCTAAATAATGTAAGTGTCATATACAGAGTGGCAGCCCAAATTGAGAGCAACTGAGGAACTCCTTTTATCAGACACTTCATGCAGTCTTGTGCTATAGACCAGGGTTTTGCTTGTAATTTCCACCTACCTCAAAACCCCACTGGTGCAGGCCTTATAGAAAATATGAGTAGCCTTTTAATGAAACAAATAAAAGGTGATAATGGATCTTTACAACAATGGACTAAGAGGTTGTATCCAGCCTTAAACCTTTCTAATGAATGCCCCAGAAGCAGCTGCATGGTTGAGTTAGAGATTGGATAACAATTCTCTCATTGCTCATGCCAAACTCCTTAATTAATAGCAGGTGCAATCAGCCCTAATATAATCCATTTATTGATGATTTAAATGCACAAAATATCCTCACAGTAAAAATCAGACCTCCCATCACGCACTGCACCTTTGTGGGGAACCTGATGCTAAACCACTCATAGACGATCTGCTTCTGGGTTGGGGTTTCATAAGTAGCAGAGCAGCTCCCTTGCTGTGATCTATTGAAAGTCAGCCATCAACAGAAGGGTTTGTAAAAGAAAAGACAATAAAAATTTTTAAAAAATCAGGCCAGTACTTACTTTAACAAATAACTGGATACAATAACCTAGGCAAGTTGACACATGCACTTAACCAACACATTACATCCCTTGTCATCTTGGCAGCCATATACATCTCCTTATACCAAATTTAATCTCTAAGTAAAAATTATAACAGCAGTAGTTTGCCCAGCATAAATCAACTGCATACAACCAGAAACACAATAACTCTTTCCCCAGAAGTGTGTGCCAGTCTTTGTGTAATACTCACTCTTAAACTTGATATCCTGTAACTTAAATAGTGTACACAAAGTTAATAAAAGTCATGTTATATGAAGAAAGATTAAGGAATGGAAAAAATATATTTTAATGTATATATACAAATATATCCATAACAAAACCACAGTAATACTCATAACCATTTTAGTTCTCATATTGATACTTGTCACATGGTCATAACTCATATTTATAACTAACTTTTCTCACTATTATTCCTTATTCTCTTTCCCCACAGCAAGCACATTATGTGACAGTGATTATCTTCCTGGTAGTGTGACCAAAACCTTCTTTCCTGAAGTTTCTGGGACATTAGTGGTCCTGGCTAGATTGGGTTGTTGCAGTTTTCTATTGATTTTAATCACAGAACATGATAATATTAAGAGACTGTATTTCAGGTAAATGTTTCTTTAATCCACTGTGTAGAAGCAGTCATATTTCCTCTTTATAATCAAAATCAATCAACCCAGGCAGTACAATAACTCCCTTCTTTAACTGTTGATTCAGACACATGAGGACCCCAGAGTGGCCAGGTGGCAATCTTAACTTCCAGTACAATAGAATCATTGTTATTTACCATGGTGGAGCTACCCTGCTTTTGGAACTAATATCTGTATGCCAGCAGAGGTTAAGTTTGTGAGGAGAGGAAGAAAACATTATTCTACTGGATAATAAGGGTATTAGTGAGTGGTACCAATCCTATTTCCACCTCTTGATTCCTGGAACCATGAATCCTGGCAATAAGAAAAACAACATCATAGAGAGGATGCTCTTTATATCATATTCAGTCTCGTGGATAACATTGTCCTAACACTGCAAGGTATTGCCATATTTCTTGTGTGATATGTGAGTCTTCAAAAGGCCATTCCACCATTCTATTAATCCAGCTTGAATCCTGAGAGCACGTGTCCATTTCTGCACTTCATTTGCCATGAAATGGGTTCTTTGGTCAAAATCAATTCTGTGTGGTAAGACATTCTGTAAGTCCAAGGATGGAAGCTTTCTCAGAAGTATGGTGTGTGAAGATGACAAACCTATATTCAGAGTTTTTGTCTATTCCAGTTCATGCAAAATGTCACCCTTTCCATGATGAAAAAGTCTGTGTCATCAATCTGTCAAGTGGTAGCAGGCTGATCACTTCAGAGAATGGTGCCATATCAGGGACTGTGTTGGTCTTTGCTACTGGCAGATTGGGAACTCAGCATTAGCTATAGCCTGGTGACAGTCAATATTGTTGAACACACATAAACTCGTCCCCATTTTCATGACCATTTTTTCATTAGCTCATTGGGCAATTACAGGAGTGGCTGGGAAAGAAGCTAATTGGTACCCATAGAATAGGCCATCCAATCTACTTGATTTTTAAATTCCTCCCCTGATAAAGTATACCTTCCAGTTCACATTCAAATGTGACACTAATATCTCCATGTTTTTGGCATCTCAGAAAGGTCTATCCATATACATCTCCCCAAGATTTCTTTGTCTCCAATTTTCTGAGCATGTTCCTTTCAAGTTCCTCACATTGAGGCAAACCATTGGCAACAGTCCAAAAATCAATATATGAATGCATCTCTGTCCATTTATCCTTACAAGTAAAATTACCAGCCAGATGCACAGCTTGTAGTTCTGCTCACTGGGAGAATTTCCCATCACCACTTCACAGGTGTCCAAGAAAGTACCTGTAGGGCTGTGGTTCTCATCTTTCATGTGGTATCCACACATCATGTAGAACCATCTGTAAAATAGGCCCAAGTTTTCTCTTCTTCAGTTAACTGATCATAAGGAACTCCTCAATAAGCAATAGTTGTGGGCTGGAACAGAGAAAGTAGTATAGCAGAAGTGGAGGGATTTAGGGACCAAGATGGCGTTGATCTAGGTGGTTGCTCATGGTTCAGATCTCTGGGGA
>JAQZBX010022944.1:0-21786 GCA_029593785.1 Cabassous unicinctus | reverse complement strand
CTTACTATGTGTAGCGATCTAAAAACTTTACGTGTATAATTCCTCATGTAATACTCATAAGAATCCTATGAGTTAGTTACTTTTTTTGTCTGATGAAGAAACTGAGACAAAAATGAAGTTAATTGACATGCCCATGGTCACAGTTCTTAGTAACTGTTGATTGATCAAATAATCAATTGAGATAGAGATTTCCTGATTCTAGGATTTCAGAAGTACCCTCTGCTGCATACTGTCAGTGCTTCATCCACAGGCCTCCAGGTCCCTTGTGCTGTTGCTCTGCATCTCTCTCCATCTTTGACGCACATTTTGCCTCCAACGACTGGTACCTCTGTGACTCTTCCTCTGATGCCTTCCCTTGGACTACTGCATCTCCTGTACCTGCGGTCACAGAGAGCTGGGAATGTTAAGGTTACTCCCATCCCCTGCTCTGGGGGTAGCTCTGATGGCTCCGGGGGTGTAGAAGCCCAGTTGCTTTGCCTTGCTTGGTTTGGGGAAAATTCTGAGGTGTAACTTATGTTCCAGAGATCCTGTGGGATGAAGCTTAAGTTACCCTCCAAAGGCCTTGCCCTAAATTTGCACCCTTGCTTGGCTTCCTCCCCTGCTCTGTCCGTTCCCCCGCCCCCCACCACCACTCCCTTACCAGTTTCTCTTAGGCAGCAACTCCTTAATAAACCACTTGCACATGAATCCTCACTCATGCGCCTGCCTCTGGGGAACCCAATGTAAGGTAGCCCCTTTGGAATTATTACCGAAAATAATAAATTCTTAATTTACTAAAATAACCTTTAATAAAAGTATTGTTATTACTTAATATTCAGAAGATGTCTGAGGATTACAAATGTTGTATGGACAGAAAGATGTTCTTATTCTAGAACATGTGGAATCTTAATTCGGATAAGACATTCACTTTGTGAAAATATATGCATTTCCAGTTGGACCTCCTGTTGAAGGAACAAATCAGCCTTTATGGGCTGCTAAATTTTGGACTATTTGGTGATATGATAAGACTTTATGAGAAAATAATAGCCACTTACTATAGTTTTCCACTCTGCTGTAATCAAGACTGCATACTCTTTTCTTAGCTACTCAGAAAATGGAATTTTATTTCTTTCTAAGGGTTCATTAATTTAAAATAATAATAATAAAAAAATAAAGATCCAGAGAGCTTTAACGGTGGGTGTATTAACTTCTATCCTACCTGAGACTTCCTTTCTGATGAGCTCTTATTATGATTTTTCTGAGAATTCTTTTGTCTTTTAAAAGTACATTGGTGAAAGTCATCTTCAAAATAATGGTGCAAATCAAAGATGAACAGCATTCTTTCTCTTTACATAGAGAATACAAAAACAACCACAGAAATGCAGAGGAGGCAAAAAGCAACGTGTATTCGTGGTTTGAACCCACAAAAGTCCAGTTGACTAGATGGAGATTCCTAAAAAGGTGAAGTAGGTTGAGATCAGGTTTTTGAAGGGATTTAGACGTTATCCTGTAGGCCACTGGGAGAATGAATGCTTTTTGATAGGGAGAGTAAATGAAGCATTTTTTATTGGAAGATTAGTATGGAGGGATGAATTAGAGGGAAGCAATTGGAGGCAAGAAGTCTTAGACAAAACAGTTCAGAAACATTTATACTGTGAACATGGAAACTGAAAAACACCTAAGTTGAGTTGGTGGCTGTAGGAAGGGAAACAAAGGGACAGAGATGAGAGACCCTGCCCAGAAAGATTCAACGTGGGATCCATTTGAATACGGAGGTGTGAAAAAAGAAGGGTTGAAATTACTGTGGGTGGCTCATTAGAAAAACTGTGGGATCTTAAGATCTGGAGAACTTGCCTTATGTCATCTTTGCTACATCCCTACCTAGGAAGGTACAATGAATCAATGCTGAAAATGGACTTACAAATCCATGGAAGTCAGAAAGGAGAGCAATATGGGAAAAATAAGGAGCCATTTGGTTTCAGACAGGAAATAGGAAATGCAGAATTGTCACTTTGAAGTTCTTTTGAAACTTAAGGTTTCTCTTCTGTCTTTAAATCAGGCCTGTAGTCACAAGCAACCTTCATTTCAATCTCACCATAACTCATTTCAAAAGTCCACTCAACATGGAAACTTGGTAAAAACTTTTAACAAGTCAAAGATATAACATCCACCAGTTTCCTCTTGTACATACGCTAATTTACCCTATGACATTTGCTTTATAATTAGGTTTGTGAGTCTATCACTTTAAAGGTTGACTGTTTTTTGTAAGGCAGTTGCTTGAAAGATTTGCTTTGCAGCAGAACTCTTATTTCAAATAAAAGTTTACCTTGAAGCATAATATATAAGTCAGATAGAAACAGATTGTTCTCCCTGATTCAGGAAGAGGAATGGAAAGTGGGTCTGGAGATTCACTGCTCTTCACGATTTCCCTGCAGTTCTGAAGGCACTTAATATTTTCTCTCTAGGATCCTACTACTCAGAGTGTGGTCCATGGACCAGTAGAATCAACTTCACCTGGGAGCTTGTTAGAAATGCAAATTCTTTGGCATCAGAACTTGCATTTTAACGTGATCTCTAGGTAATTTGATGTACATGAAAATTTGAGAAGCATGCTATAAAGTATACAAATCACTTGGAAAGTTTGTTAAAACAGTTACTTGGGCCACATAAATAGATCTGTAGTCAGTCATGAAATTTTGCATTTTTAAGAAGCTCCCAGGTGATGATGATTACTGTTAGTCCTTGGATTACACATGCTGGGGCAGTGGTCCTCCAACATTAGCATAAATCAGAATCATCTGGAAGGCTTGTTAAAACAGAGCTTGCCATGCCCACCTCAGGGTCTCTAGTCAATAGCTTTGGGGATAGGAATTGCTAACAAGTTCCCAGGTGATGCTAAGCCTCCTGGTCTGGGACTGCACTTTGAGAACCACTGAACTAGAGAACTTTACTCATAATTAGGATAAAGTTCCACTTCGTAAGCAGTGGTACCTTTTATTTATTTATTGAGTAAATGGGGTAAAAGGTGAAAAGAAACGTCTCTTTGCTCCAGAATCCTAAAGTCTAGCTCAAAATATAGAAAAGTAAACAAACACTTCATGTAATGGTTAAGTCCTCAAATGGAGACCACGTGCAAGGAGTTAACTGAGCAAAGAAACTCCATTGACTCAGCCAGAGAGTGAGGGTGGGTGAGAGGGGCTAGGGAAAGTTTTACCTAGCTGTCTTAAAGATGGAGCAGAACTTGGAAGTGATCTATGGTCCATGCCAGACACATTCTTTAATCCATGGTCCTGATAATAGCCATGGATTTTCCACTCAAATGTGCTTTTGTAGTTAAAAATAATCTAATGAGTCAGCATGATGGGATTGGAGGTGTTGGGGTGGAGAATGAGTGTGGGATATGGGGAGTTAGGGAGACAGTGGAGGAGGGGGTAAACCTGAACAAACTTCAGAGTGGAGAAGAAGGGGCTGGAATTAAAACTTCAGTCAAGAAAGACCCCATTGTATCTGGATCTTCCCCTTTCAGAAAAATCAAGCCTCTGATGTCAGCTGCTGTTCTGGGTAACAGGAGGCAATCCCCAGGGCCCTGCTCTGTGAGGCATGGAGTTCTTGAGGCCTAGGACTGAAGGGTGTAGCTGCTTCCCAGGAGCCACAGGGGCATTAGATAGGCTTCTTTGGCAACAGGGACTGGAACCCAAAATAATCTGGCTTAAACAGAAAAAGGGAACTGGTTCATGTAACCAAAAGGTCCAGAGGGAGTTCAGGAACAGAAGAATCTGGGGGTTTCAAAGATGTTATCAGGGCTTAGTGATTTTAATTTTGCATAAGGTTTTTTTATCTGTTGCTTTTATTGAAGCAATCTCTTCCCTCTTGGAGGCAAAGTGACCCTTACAGCATCTCCAGGCCTCTATCCTCTCCTTTCGGCAACCCAGGAGAAAAAGTACTTCTCTTTCCTAAGAGTTCCGATAATATCCCAGAATAGGGACTAAAGGGGCCTCCTAGGGACAGGGTAAGTTAAATATGCCGTTTGCTCAGGTCTTGGTCACGTGCCCACTCACAGCCCAGCTCCCCCAAACCACATAGGCTGAAAGTGGAGGAATAAAATCAGGATAAGTAGTGGTCAGTCAAAACACAATAGCTGACCACCACACCAGGAAAAGTGCAGGACTTTTGCACAAGACTCAGATTCACCCTAATGGATTCAAGGTATCATATATTAAAAAAGCAAGCAAAACAATTTATTTCCTGCACTGTATGCTGGGCATGCATCCAATATTAGGTTCATGTTTCCCCAAATCAAAGCCAAATTCCATTTTACTCACACTGCCAACTTAATTGTAAGAACAATGTCTCTGTGTCCTTACACAAATTCTTCAGGTAATTATTTTCATGGACTATTCCCTGGTTTTGTGTATGTAAGTCACTGTTGGGTGGTGGTAAGAGCAAAAATTCTGGAGCCATGCTTCCTGGGTCCAAAACTCACCTCAATTACTTCTTGGCTATGTACCTGAGACAAGTAACTGGATCTGCTTGTATTTCAATGTTCTCATTGATAAAATGAGGACCTACTCATACAGTTGTTGGTAGATGAAATAAATTAATAGTAAAAACTTTGAATATTGTTGATTATCCAAGCCTAAATCACTTGCCCACCCTAGACCACCTTCCCCCGAGTAAATGCTCAATAAATGTGAGGATTATTATTAATATCCCAGCCCCAGCTCTTATGGGAAACTCTGAAATACACGAAGGGAATGCTTGCCATAGAGTAATAGTTAAAAGTTAATCAGGGAACTTTCCAGAATGCTTGGTGAGAGGTGGAGGAGCAATAGCTGCCTGAGTTGTGCACAGCGATGGGCTCTTTCCTACTCCCCTCACCAGCCTTGGCCCTCTCACAGGCTGTAGCAAATGGTGAAAGAAACCACTTACTATGATGTTTTAGGGGTCAAACCCATGCCACCCAGGAAGAGTTGAAAAAGGCTTACAGGAAAATAGCCTTGAAGTACCACCCTGATAAGAATCCAAATGAAGGCGAGAAGTTTAAACAGATTTCTCAAGTTTATGAAGTGCTTTCTCATGCAAAGAAAAGAGAATTGTATTACAAAGGAGAACAGGCCATCAAAGAAGGTACAGCAGGTGGGGATTTTGGCTCCCCCATGGACATCTTTGATATGTTTTTTGGAGGTGGTGGAAGGATGCAGAGAGAAAGGAGAGGTAAAAATGTTGTACATCAGTACCTTAGAAGATTTATGTAATGATGCAACAGGAAAACTAGCTCTGCAAAAGAAAGTGATTTGTGACAAATGTGACGGCCAAGGTGGTAAGAAAGGAGCAGTAAGTGCTGTTCCAATTGCTAAGGTAATGCAAATAAGAATTCATCAGATAGGACCTGGAATGGTCCAGCAAATTCAGTCTGTGTCCATGGAGTGCCAGGGCCATGGGGAATGGATCAGTCCTAAAGATAGATGTAAAAGTTGCAATAGAAGGAAGATAGTTTGAGAGAAGAAGATTCTAAATGTTCATTGATAAAGGCATGAAAGATGGCCAGAAGATAACGTTCCATAATGAAGGAGACAAATAGGCAGGACTGGAGCCAGGAGATATTATCATTGTTTTAGATCAGAAGGATCATGCTGTTTTTACTTGACGAGAAGATGTTTTTAGTGTGTATGGACATACAGATGGTTGAAGCATTGTGTGGCTTCCAAAAGCCAATATCCACTCTTGATAACTGAACCACAGTCATCACCTCTCATCCAGGTCAGATTGTCAAGCATTGAGATATCAAGTGTGTGCCAAATGAAGGCATTCCAATTTATCACAGGCCATATGAAAATGGTTACCTAATTATTGAATTTAAGGTAAACTTTCCTGAAGAATGGTTTTCTCTCCCCTGATAAACTGTCTTTGCTGGAAAAACTTCTACTCAAGAGGAAAGAAATAAAAGAAACTGTTGAAATGGATCCGGTAGGACTGGTGGACTTTGATCCCAATCAGGAAAGACGGCACCATTGCAATGGAGAAGCATATGAGGATGATGGATATCACCCCAGAGGTGGTGTTCAGTGTCAAACCTTTTAGTGGGGGCCAGTGACTAACACACACTACTGGTATCTTATATGAAGTAGTGAATAAGTGAAGGACTGCAATAATCATATGCTCATGACTTGCTATCATTTTTGTTTTAATATTCAACTATAGTAGTGTTTTAAATGTTAAATGAAGAATAAGCTCAAATATAAAAGCTCTGATTTTGCCATGTGTGTATGATGACTTTGTAGTGCAAGATGAATTTTAATACTTGTAAAAACTACTTTTGATATAAAAAAAGAAAATTCCCATTAGCATTTTTTAGGCCATACCTTGTCATCTTTTTTCACTGTATACATGGACTAGCTTAAAGTGAAATGCTAGGTATAGGTATATGTATTGACTTCAGTGTAAGACCCTTCATTGTTAAGCTGTGAAATTAAAACTGTATTTAACTGGCAATCTGGAAAAAAAACTTAATTTGTAGAGACGTGTTGGTCTGTATAGTTATTTGTATTAAGTGGGATTTTTTGTGATGCTTCTGCAATTATTCTGTTGCCTCAACTGTTATTTGAAGATGGCACAGTATATAATTTAGTTTATCAGTAATAGAAATGATAGCTTTCTAAAGAAGGGCCGTATCATAATATGCTGCTTCTTGGTTGATCTCTTCTCAAGGAATAGCCAGGAATTGAACCCAGGACCTCATATGTGTGAGGCAGGAATTCTCCCACTGAGCTATTCTGGGTCCTTTATATGCTGCTTCTTGAGGGCATGCACTTCTATAATTGCATTCCCTTCTGCTGTGACATCTTTCTTTAAAAATAGATAAATATGTTGCTCAATCCTGGTTACATATTTTCCCCTTCTCTTTGGACCATCATAAGCCCCAGAGTAGTGTTTGCAGGAGCTGAGTAACTTAGAAGTTAAGGTGAAGAGAAATTTACATGAAGGAGAAGTTTGCGAGTATGAGATAGGAAGGTGCTCCTTAGGCTCACTTAAACCATTTAACTTATGCTCCAAAGTAACTGTAATTTAATGCTGGTAGTCTAGCAAATTATGATGAATAGCTTTAGTTGTACGTTTAAAAGTCATCATATGTTCACATGCTTAAATCTGGATTTCAGAATTTAAACCATTCTTGAAATGTATGAATGTGTCCTTAATACACTGATTACAAAGCATTTCAAAAGAAAAGAGTAAATCACTCTTGGGTATACTGACTTGTTCAGCTATCCTCCCCAGAGCGGACATGCCTTGCCCAGGGTGTGTGTCTGATGTGATTGTTAATGACAAAATAGTCCCCAAATTCCCTTTTCAAGTTCCTGGTTTCTCATCTTCCTTTTATTCCGAGATCAGTAAGATGCCTCACAGTGGCATCGCTGAAGAGGAGTGAGCCGCTCAGGAAAGACACCTGGCATGGGAGCCTGGGGTGGGAGAGGGAGCTGGAGTATGGATGAGGGACTCACTTCAAAATGTACTGGGCAGTGGTTCCCCACTTCTTGGCTGTCTCTGGGCCTCTGCCTCACTGATGTCACCAGGAAGAGGGGACTTTTCTCCTTCCTCTAAAAAGAATCTTCTGTTGTCCCTTTCCCCATTATTGGTTTTTTCCTTGCCTGACCTGAGAGAAAATTCTGGTCCTATGTGGGCTCTCTTCTGTTTCCTCTCTATAAAACAGGTTTCTGTATTACAGCCATGGAGCAAACACATGTCCAGTGAGGAGCAAAGAAAAGGTTATTTGTTCCTTAAATATTATTTCAGGTTAATAGGAAAAAGAGATGGAGAGCAAGATCATTGTCTGAGGATATCCAAATAGATCACTCCCAAAAGGGAGGGAAAGAGGGAACATCATAAATCCGGTGGGAAGGTAATGAATGGCTGGGGGAGTCAGTTATCTCTCTCTCTCTTTTTAACTTTTTATTTGGAACTACTTTCAAGTTTATAAGACAATTATAAAAATATTACAAATTCTACACAGAGAACTCCAACTTATCCCTATCCCCCCTAGAGGCCAGATCCACCAATTTTAATATTTTGCCAAATTTGCCATATCTATCTATCACCTATCTATCTATTATCTATCTATCCATCTATCATCATTCTATCATCTGTTCATTTTCTCAACACTTGAGTGTAGATCTTATATATCATGCTCCTTAAATATCCAATACTGCCATATACATGTCTTAAGAACAAAGATACTCACCAAGTGCAGTTATCCAGTTTAGGAAATTTAACATTGATATAAAGCTTACAATCTGTATTCCAGTTTTTTTCAGATTTCCCAGTAATGTCTCTTTGAGCATTTTCTCCTCTCTTGTTAGTTGGCTTACAGGATTGTTTATTGCATTTAATTGTTATTATCTCTTTAGTTGCTCTTTCTTTTTTTTTATTGTGGAAACATATATACAACATAAACTTTCCCCTCTCCAACACTTACAAGCACACTATTCAATGGAATTAATCACATTCACAATATTGTGGTACCCTCACCACCTTCCATTACTAAAACTTTCCCATCTCCCCAAACAGAAACCTTACAATCATTATGCATTAACTACCCATTCTCCCTGCCCTCCACCTCTGGTAACCTGTACTCTAGTTTCTATATGAGCTTATTTTCTTTGGAGTTACCATGGGTCTTACATTTAATATCCAAAGTCTATAACAATATCCTTTGCTTTGATACTAATTTAAATTCAATAATATTGATAAACTATGTTCCTATACCCCTCAATCCCCTTTCCTTTATGTAATTCTCGACACAAATTACATGTTTATACATTGAGTTCACAACCAGTGATTTATCATTAAATTTTTTGCATTTGCCTTTTAGATACTGTAGGAAGTAAAAAAGTGGAGTTACAACCAAAGATACAGTAGTACTGGTGTTTATATTTACCCATGTCATTAACCTCAGCAGAGATCTTTATTTCTTCATGTGACTTTGATCTATTGTCTCGTGTCCTTTCCTTTCAATCTGCAGAACTCTCTTTAGCATTTCTCATAGAGTCAGTCTAGTGGTGATGAGGTCCCTCAGCTTTTGTTTATTTGGGAATGTCTTAATCAATTCCTCATTTTTGAAAGACAGTTTTGCCAGATACAGAATTCTTGGTTGGTAATTTTTTGCTTTCAGCACTTTAAATATGTCTTCCCACTCCCTTCTTGCCTCCATGGTTTCTGATGAGAAATCAGCACCTGATCTTATCAAGGCCTCCTTGAACATGACACATTGCTTCTCCTTTGCGGCTTTCAGAATTCTCTCTTTATCTTTGACATTTGTCATTTGATTATAATATACCACGGTGTGGGTCTATTTGTGTTTATCCTGTTTGGAGTCCATTGAGCATCTTTGGATGTGTATATTCATGTCTTTCGTTAAATTTGGGGAAGTTTAAGCCATTATTTCTTTGAATGTTCTTTCTGCTTCTTTCTCCATTTCTTCTCCTGGGACTCTCACAGTGTATATATTGGTCTGCTTAGGGGCCTCCCTGATCCTTTCTATGCAAAAAGCTTGCCTTGGGCATGAGTGTGTGGCCTTAGGAATTCCCCCATTTGCACGGTTCTGAATGTCTCCTCTTCCCTAGGAAACAGTTTCCTTACTGTCTAGGCACTGCACTGTCTGTCCTGCAATCAGCGGTCTCTTGCTCCAGGCAGCACAACTTGACTGCTCTCTCACAGAATTCTTTAAGGGAGCTCTGTGAACTGCCTTCTATGTACAGGGCAAATTGGGATGGTGAGTCCCTCAGGGCACCACCAGACAGTTTGGGCCAGACACACATGGTTACAGTATGTGCACAAGGATTACTCTTCTCCCTTCAAAACTGAGACCAAGGATCCACACTGGAAGCATGGCCAGCTCTGTGCCAAGCCAGTGCAGGGTGGCAAAGGGGCCAACCAGAGTACCATGAGATCCTGCTGCTTTTAAGTATTCTTTTCACTGTTACTGCAGACCTTTAACTGTTTTCTGGAGATTTGAGAAAGATGCTTTGCCAGTTCTTGCTGGTTGTTCAAAGCCTCTATGGAGGGACAGAGATTAGAAACATTTTATTCTGCCATCTTGATCAGTGGAGGCTCCCAGTCATCTCTTTTTGCAATGACCTCTTCTCCAAGTCTTACTGGCTTCTTGCTGGAGAGTGACAAGGGTCACTCTCCCCTGAGATTATCTATTGCTGACACCAACAATCTGGCTCCATGTTGAGGTCCAAAGTTACAGAAAATATATCATCTGTCCCCTAGAAAGGAAAGGTTTCTAACATGTCCAGTCTTCTCTTTATCCATAGCCTGTGTTATTATATTCAAATCTCATTTGTCCTCAAAGTTTATTTTAAATAATTGTCCCATTCCCTTCAATTTTTCTTCCTCTGGTTCATAGAAGTTGGTTTTCCTCTTTTGCTACTCCTCTTGTGGTCAGACTCTGATGTTTCTGGTCCACACACCCCTTCAAAGCAAGCACAGTGTCCTTGACTTATCTAAAGTAAGGCATGGTACTACAATGGGATGTGTCTCCCAAATTACTACTCAAAATTGACTTTGAGTCTCAAAACATTTGACACATGCTAATTTTGTTTCTCAGATGAAATGGAAATTTCTATTCATTTGCTCTGAAATGGTGAAGTATAATACATGCAGGCATTCTGTAAATAGCGAACACTGGGAAATTGTGAATTACTGCTACAGTTACATCCTCTCTCTCTCATGTCCCATTTCTTACTCTTTCATTATAGCTTTCCTTTCCTGCTCTCATTTCTTTGTCTGCATTAATCTACTTATTTACAAAAGGACAAGCTGAGCTTTTAGGATAACAATTGGAACCCTTTGTTAAGTCCTTTGGTGTAATATGGTAATTAAGAACTTACATTTTGAAATCAGGCAGATTAGGGTAAATTCCAACCCTATTCCTTAGCTAAGTTGGGTTCCAGTTCTTCACCCCTCCTTGCTTCTACTTTTGCCACGGCTCCATCTTGGGAAGAGTGTATTTCTCTACTTGACTTTAGGGTCGCCCATGTGACTTGCTTTGGCTAATTTTATGCGGGTGAAAGTGTCCGTGTGCTAGTGTTGAGCCAAAAGTGTAAGTGGCTTCCTATGTTTCCACTTTCCTGCTTGCCTCTCTACCATCACCATGGAGAGAACATGTCTCAGCTAGTCCATTGATCCACAAAGGATGGAAGACACAGGAGCAGAGCCACTTCACCTGAGTCCAGCTTAGAGTACCCAAACTCCTGCCAACCCACAGATGCATGACCTAAATAAATACTCGTTGTTGTATGCCACTGAGGATTCATGGTTGATTGTTACACAGCATTATTGCAGCAATAGTTAATGGATACCTTCAATTGGTTCCTTACTTGAAAAGAAGGGATCATTATTATACCTTTTTAATAGATTTTTTTGGGAGAATAAGTGAGACAAGGCATATGAAGTGTTAAGCAAAGTGCCTGATACACAAGAACCAATCAATACTTACCTATTATCACCATTACTGTGTGCCAAGAAGTTATGTTCATTATCTTTTATCTCTGTGAGCTTCAGTTTTCCCATCTGCTAAATGAGATAAGGTTTAAATGCGTGAAACTTCAAAAAATTTAAGAGTACCATACAAATATGAGACTCTGGTTTCCATCACTTTCAGGCATAGAAAAAAGAATGAGTTCTCAATGACCTGCTCCAGGCAGAAAAAGAGAAGCTTTTTTGGAAGCTTCAATCAGAATGATGCCCATGTGACCATACCATTTCTGACAACAGATTAGGAAGGAAAGACAAAAAGATCCCTTCCAGGAACTGATGATAAAGATAACAGTGGCAAACCAAAGACACAAACCTTTAGCTAGAAACCTGAATCCATAGTTAGGGATTGTCAGCCTAGAATGAATCCTGTATGTCAGTATTTTATTATTATTTCAATGTAGTTCTTGTAATTCATCTCATACTTTGTACCATGAAATTTGCCTTATTTTTATACACTGGAGTGCCCTGGGAGGATTGTGGAGTTGCCACCATGGCATTATCAGAAGAGGTGGTGCCTGATCCTCCTGCCACGTGGAGGCCTGTTTACACACTGCTTTCATGAGGGTTTTTCTCTAGGGGTAAGGAGAAAGGATGGGTCCAAATAGGTGCCATGACAGAACCCTTGATTCAGCTTTGTTTTCTTGTAGCCAGGCTCAAGCAAGGTGTTATCAGAGATTTTCAGATGTGTGCTTCTGAAAGTCTAGGGTTTTTACAGGATGGTCATCTAAACTTACTTTCAACAAGAGGCCAGGGAATGGGAGAGAAGGGGAAATATCCCTGAGTATTTCTCATAGGTGCCAACCCAAGGACCTACTGATTTGTGAAGACTTCTGGGCCTCCCTCTCCCCAACCAAATAGCCAGCAGGCTCTGAATTTCAACTCAGGCTTGCAAAGAAGTCTAACTGCAAAAGGCATTTTTTCTTTATTTAAGTGTTGTTAAGATTAGTTTGGCTTTGGCAATGGTGGCAATGAGGTTTTGTGGACTTTGTTAAATTATACACAAAATGTAAATGCATTTTTTTTCTGGGGAAAGGATACATACATTTTTGTATTTGCAAGGTTTCTAAGGGTCTGTAACCCCCTTTCCAAAAGACAAGAACTAGTGATTTAGAAGGACACTAAATGAATTTAAACAATTGTTAATTAACTAAAATCAATCAATTCATTCAAAGAGAATGTTTTCTTATTTACCTTTATGTAGATAATTATTTTTTGTTATTTCAAAAGAAAGCTATTGGTAGAGAAATCTGTTGCACCATCTTTTTCATGATGATCAATCTGATATCTTTCCAAATATACTTTGTTCTTCCAGCAAAACCCGACAACTAACCTGCTCTACTCAGTAAGGCTATGTTTTAAAAATTCCACGTGCTTCGAAGACACAGTTGTGTGTGCTGACATTCACATGCTTGGGAGTTTAAATGGAAGCCCATAGGTGCTTTTCCATGTCTTTGCTGCTTTCTGAAAATGCGTTAGTCATCCCAACACACCAGTCAGGGGGAATCTCAATAAACAATTACCAGAGAGCAAAAGGGCTGAAGAGCTCAGGGCTGTCTCCACTCCAGCGTTCTGTCTTCGCATGTGACTTTTGCACCAATGGTGTAAATAAGGTTGCTGCTTCTTCCAGAGATCCCGAGGGCAGGATCCTACCGGTGCCAGCCACTCAATTACAGTAAGCAGCGTCTGCTACCAGCCTCAGGAGCAGAAGGTGGGACTAATGATCACAGCTCTCGGCACCAGTGGCCTCCCCAACCTAGTGACTTGTTTTTAATTAAGATGACAGTGCAACACCTTTTCATTTCCTTTGGGAATTGGTGCTTTCCAATTTGAAGGAGCAGAAGATTGCTCTGGCGCCCAGATTCTGGGTTCTAAAGATAGAAGTCCACCACCAACTCCTGGCTTTTCTATTGGTGGAGCTGGAGAAGAGATGACAGCAGGTCCAGCATGCGGAGGGTTTTCCAGGAGATGGCAGTGCACCCTAAGGCTGGATCCTGGCTGTGAGTGCCTTTGGTATCAACCCAAGAATATTGTAATTGAGACATAACATTATAATGCATTCCAGATCACACAGCTGCTCGAGTGTCACCTCAAAATTCTTCTTACCAGTTTCAAAGTCACTGTAAGCAGGGTGGGGAGGTGGAAGGGAAATGAGGGTGGGGAGAAAAGGGAGGAGGCTCTTGGAGACAAATCAAACGGCGACACTTGGTACTGCTGTGAACAGAGCTTCAATACCTCCCAGTCAGGAGCTACCCTGATGCATATTTACAACCTGGTTCTCCTCTAAAGACCAATAAAGGGAAATTGAAGGACATGTATTGTCTGCATTTTAATTTCCAGGTTTACAAGAAATATTTCATTATTCTAATTCAGGGGGAAATAAAACATCTTCCCTTTTCAAATAAAAGTTCTCCTTGTTCAGGGTAAAGAGCATAGCAACTCAGTCTCTCCCCTGAGAGGCAGGCTGCTCCCAAGTCTGGCCCCAGCTTCCAAGCCACTAGGAGAATGGCAGCCTTTGGGTGATGGGGGCCGGAGAGGGGGGAGGAGAAAGGAGAATATGAGCCATTAACCAGAATCCTGGTGTAAGACACACACGTAAGGCATATATGTATTCAAGCTGACAGCATTGCTGGTGGGGTAGAGAGCTACTGTATTTCCCAGGACCTGAAAATAACATCTCGGGACAGACCAAGGGACAAAGGAATGAGGGGGAGGGTAAGCAAATGTCTTTCCCCAGAGGCTGGTGGCTGAAGTGCTGGTTTTTGCCCACATATTTATGGGAAGGCATGAGCCCCAAAAGATCAGGGCAAGGAGGACATCAATGATTCTTCAGTATTGTCACATGATTTGCTTTGTTTATATGTCACATAACTTGATTTATTTATAGTTTGGGAGCCTACATTTCTATTTATAGGGTTCTTATTTGTGTTTGTTTTGTTTTGTTTACAGCTCCTTAGACATTGCCAGGGAATTCCTTACGGATGAGAGAAGGAAATCTGTGCAAAACAAATGATACTTAGAGAAAGAGTCTTTAAATGTCTCTGAATCCTTCCAGAGTCTGTATGTGGTTTCCCTTTAATTTTTGTAGAAAACTAGTTCTGTCTTCCATAACCTTCTTCCACTGGAACTTTGTTCTATATTCTCTGCAAATCATTTCTTCTGTGAAACTCTTTATTCCACTCTCTTACCTAATTCTAAGAGTAAAATCCACTTGGAGCCTGTGAAGAGTAAGAGAGTAAATGCACAGAAGTAGTCTCTATGCTTTGCTGATAACACTTGAAATAAGTCTGCCTTTGCTACAGCTAAATGATGCTTTAAAGGTGGAAATCAAAGCAAACAAACAAAATTCACAGGTAAAATTCAGTTTTGAGTGCTAGGGTGATGTTCTTCCCGATGGCCCTCTGCCAAAGAACCAGTCCTTCCTGGCAGGAACCATGCCACTTCCTGGGCAAGTAGGAAGAAATGCCCATTTTTAAGAGAAACAACGCACTGAGGGCAGAACTGGTCTGCTTTGTATGGGTGGAGGTAGATCAAAGGGAAAATTATCAATAATTAAGTGAGGGAGGTAGGGAGAACGAGATAGAGAGAACTACTGAAATGAGGGGACTTTCAGGGTAGAGATTCAGGAACAAGCAGGCATAAAATGAAGATCCCCCTGGGTAACGTAAGAGAAAATGCTCAGACTGTCACAAGAGGAGAGCAGTAGAGACATGAGGGCGATGAAAATGATCAGGAAAACATAAACATTTATGGTGAGACAGGAAAGTCCTATAAACAGAATAACTGGACATTGGGTAGATCACAGAGGAGCTACCTATTAACTCTGTAATGTACATAATGCTAGGCACACAAAGTAGACGTCTAAGATATGAACTAGCCCCAGTGAGACACCAATTACCAACCCAAGTGAGAAAAATGCATGGTTCAAGCTATGCTCATCCTTGTTCCATTTATCTGACTGGTCACATGTGTTTACTTTTTATAATGTTTATGAATTCTAGGATAAAATTATTTTCCAAAAATGGCTTTATGTTTTAAGTCCCAATCGAAAGAATCTAGCCCTTGTCTGATGCTCAAATATGTGAATCCAGATAGCTCCTATTGACCACCTGGCAGGAGTATTATACCATTAGCTATCCTTAAATTCATAAATATCAGCTAGGAAGACAGGAGGAAGTACCAGGATTATAAAGATTTTTCATGAAAAATGTCACCATTGTACAGAAACGTCACAAACCTAAAAAGCACCTCAGCCAGTCAGCAAGTGTGTGGGACAATGTTCTTTCTCCTCCATTATAGAGAGAAATATAGTGTGAGGTTCACCAGCAAAACTCAGCTCACAAAACTTCACACACCCCATTACTCACAAGCTTGCATATTATCATGAGGCCTACTGCTTTTAAATGTTTGCATATTAAGAAAGAGTTAAATTTCACAGGCCAGTGCCAGGAAGATTGGTGGGAAAGATATTGAGATATCTTTTAAGGGAGCATATAACTGACCTGGGTTTATTTTGTGGTCCTGCCAGTGGTAATGTTTTCATTGAGTCAGCTGCCTAATCTGCAATAAGCATTTTATTCTGTTGTTGGTTTTTAAGCTTAAAAGCATAGGACTAGAAACATCTAAAGTCATCTGATCCAAACTTTAATATTTTAGCAGTGGAAACCTTTGTAAAGAGATAAAAACAAAAACAAACATAAAGCCAAATCTTAATGAAATCTTATTATGACTTAGAGTTCTTTTGTGATAGGCAACAGAAACTAATGAGCTAACTAAAGCATAAGGGAAATTACAGGAAAGATATTAGGGTCCTTCTATGAATGAAGGGAGGATAAAAGCATGAGTCTTAGAATATGCAAGATAGCAGGAATCAATGTAGCAATGAATGAACTCTCCATTTCTTTTGCCCTTGTAGGCACTGGCCTGAAGGATGAAATCTAGGAAGTGAGAGCCTGATTGAGTAAGCTTGAGTTGAATGCTTGGCTGTACCTGAGCAGCTGGTGTACTCTTTAGCTGCTGGGCAGGATATCTTGAAGTAGCATATGGGGGAAGTCATTCTCCAAATGGAAATTGGGGTGCTATTAAAAAAGAGGAATGGATACTGAGAGACCAAAATCCATTAATGACACACACCAAATAAAGTAGATGAAAGCAGTGTTGTTCTGGCATGAGAGAAAAGGAGGGGGACCTGGGACCCTATCCCTAATCCCTTACGGAGGTATCTGAGACATTCCACGAATGGTATGAAAACCACTAATATGGTTCATCTTCCGGTAATTTGGTATGATGAGATCTAGTTTATTATTCCCCAAATTTTCAGGGAATGAATTCCATACTATCTCATAACAATTTTCAGGAATTCTTAATTATCATATCTATAACTTAAATATCAACTCTGAATATTTTACTATTGTGGAAATCATTAGTGTGATTCCAAATATTTATGGCTTTCCACCCTCTGGTCTGATGATACGATTGCACTTCCTTACCTCCTTTGAAGTTAGCTGTTAACAAGGGCTTCCACTGGCCAAAGAAATGTGTGTGGAAGGGATATATATCACTTCTGAGCAGAAGTTTCAAAAGTCAGTATGCAATTTGCCATGCTTTCTGCCCACTGCTGCTGTGGTCATACAAGCACATGATGAGACAAAACTTCCATCAACCAAATTCCTTGACTATAATGGGAAGAGCTCCCCTCCTGAGTCCTGCTGGAGTTATTGGGTTAAGACACTGAGATTTTGGAATTGTTTATTACTGTAGTCTAACCCCGCCAGTCCTTACTGATACATCTATTTTCTTTTATTCTGACCTCATTGAGGAAGAACATCTGGTCTCTTCTAAAACAAAATTTTAGAATAATGGCATGCTATATTTGGTAAAGATTTCAGAGATCATGTACTTTACTGGGAAGAAATTGAGGCCAAATTATACTAGTCTTTATTAGTTGTCCAATCCATCCTTCTAAGGCAAGAATCCTTAGATTTCTCGGTAACGTCCCTACTTTGGAATTAGTATTGGGTTCAAATCTAAGCCCTGCCACTGATAAATAATGTGATCTTAAGAAAGTCACTTAAGCCCTCTAGACCTCAGCTTCCTTGTTTGTCAATAGAAATAATAGTTTCTCTGCCTTGCAAGATTACTGTGAGGATTTGAGATCATGGATATAAAGCACCTATCATAGAACCTGGCATGGAGGGAGTATTCAATAAATGGTCATTTGTATTACCATTGTTAGCCTCCAGTCTCTTCTTGAACAATTCCAGAATCTACATAGGCTCACCACTTGGGGAGCAAGGCTATTCTATCACATGGAACTTACTAATCATTAGCAAGCTGAATAATCTTATTCAGCTCAAATCTGCTTCTATTTGATACTTGAGGTGCTTCTTTCACCCTCTGGAAAAAACAGAGAACAGCCTTATTTCCTCCTCCACATGATCGCTTAACAAATATCTGAACACAGCTATCCTGTTACTTCTAAGTCTTTTCTCCTCTAGTCAAAACATTCCCGGTTCATTTTCTCATAAGAATATATTTCCAGATAACCAATCTAACCCAAGGACTATATATTTAAATATCTTTATTTGTGTGCCTAGTAAGTATTAGGTGCTAAAAAAATATGCATTCTTCCACTTCCTGAGTTCTGGTTTCTAAGACCTTTGAAGTATGGTACCTAGAACTGAACATACCTTTGTTCTGACAAGTGCAGAGCACAGGATCTACCTTCTCCCAGAGCTCCTGACCCCCTCTCTGATCTGGACTGCACTCTTATTAATGCAGGCTAAGGTGGGAAAACCTTTTTTTAGAAGCCAAGTCATGCCTCAACCATAAGTTTGTCTGCCAACAACCTTTCTTAGAGAACTGTGTCCTCTCTTTCATGTGGCCACAAGGGCAGACACCCAGGATGTGTTTGTGCAGTGCCACATCTTTGCTCCCTGGCTAAGAGATAGATGGTCTAGGGCTTACCTAACCCAAATGGGCCAATCAGAGTTCCTTCTCCAAGAACATGGAATTGTGACAAAGGCATACTGTCTTCCTGAGTAGAAGAGAGAAATATTCAGAACTCTGGCATAACTGTGTTTTCTCTCACATACCCTGGTTGCAGAAAAAACAATGAATCAAATGCAGATGTTAGAGAGAGGAAAGGAGCAGTTGCTGAGGATACTGTGGAAGGCTTTCGTTGAGGTTTGCTTGCAGTCTTTAGGTCCCTATGACATCCCACATCTTTGTAATAAACACTCCCTTTTACATTTAAGTTGGATTAAGAGGGTTCTGTTACTTAGAAACAACAGTACTAATTAATTCAACTGACTTCCAATTAATCCAATCATTAACTCAACAAATCTACCTGGAATTAAGATCCCTGATTCCCATTCCATTTGTTTGTTTATTTGCTTGTGTTTGTTTTTCCCCCTTCTATACTAAGTGGCCTCCGTTGTAGATCAGGTTCTTGAGAATTAGTGCCTGAGACAGAGATTCAGGTGATGTAATTTATTGAGATTGTGCTCTTCAGGAAAAAGTTGTAAGGGAATGAGGGAATCCAAAGGAAGAGCAAAGAGATGGGAAATTGTGGGAAGATAGTGGAGTAGGAAGCTCCAGAAATCAGTCCCTCCACCAAAACAGCTATTGTACAGGCAGGAACTGACTGAATTAACTATATCAAAACTCCAAAGTCCAGTAGAACACTGCACAACATTCAAGGAAGAATGGGAGGAAGAGGCTAGTAAATTACAGTAAATACGAGTAATTTGCTTTATTCACTTGGTGGTTACCCTTGCCCATCCCCCATCTCACAGAAGGCAGCAGTTAAGCCATTCCCAGATAAACAAAAGCTGAAGGAATTCGTCACCACTACACCTACCCTACAAGCAATGCTAAAGGAAGTTCTTCAGACTGAAAGTACACTAGAGTGGTTCAAAGCAGCGTAAAGAAATAAAGACCTCTGGTAAAGGCAACCATTTGGGTAATTATAAATGCCAGTACCATTGTATAGTATTTTCTTTTGATATGTAACTCCACTTTTTACTTCTTATAGGTGCTAAAATGCAAATGCATAAAAAGTAATGATAAATCTATGGTTTTAGACATACCATTGTACAGTGATATAATTTGTAACAATTACAAAAAAGTGGGGGGATGGAGGTGTGTAAGAACAGTGTATGTGTATGCTATCAAAATCAAGTTGATATCAAATCAAATGTGATTATTTTATATTTAGGATGTTAAATTTTAGCCCCATGGTAACCACAAGGAAAATGTATGAAAATATACCCAGATAGAAATGAGAAGGGACTCAATAAGGTGCAATGCAAAAAAATCAAATAAATATGTAAGTAGGCAGTAATGGAAGAATTGAGAGACAAAAAAGGTAAAGCACTTACAAAGACTAAATATCAAAATGGCAGAAGAAAGTCCTGCAATCAGTAGTGACTTGAAATGTAAATAAATTAAACACTCCAGGCAACAGGTAGCGAATGGCAAAATGAATTTAAAAAGTATGACCTAACTATATGCTATCTATAATAGACTCACCTTAAATTCAAAGACACAAGTAATTTGAAAGTGAAAGGATGATGAGAAAAAATATGTCATGTAAGTAGTAACCAAAAGAGAAGTGGGGTAGCTATACTAATATTCGATTAAATAGATTTTAAGTAGACTTTAAGAAAAAAACTGTTATGAGAGACAAAGATGATCTTTACATACTGATAAAGAGGTCAATTCAACAAGAAGATATAACAATTATAAATATATATGCACTTAATGGCAGAGCCCAAAAATTTATGAAGCAAATATTGACAGTTTTGAAGGGAGAAATAGACAGTTCTAAACTAAAGGCAAGAGATTTTGATATGACACTTTCAATAATGGATAGAACATATAGACAGAAGATCAACCAGGAAATAGAAGAATTGAATGATTCTATAAACCAACTAGACCAAACAGGAATATATAGAACACTTCACCCAACAATGAATAGACCACATGTTAAGTCACAAAACAAGACTCAATAAATTTAAAAATATTGAAGTCATACAATGTATATTCTCTGACCACAATGGAATGGAGCTAGATTTCAGAAACAGGCAGAAAATTGGAAAATTCGCAAATATGTGGACATTAAATTACACACTCTCAAACAACTAATGGCCCAAAGAGGAAATCACCAGGGAAATGAGCAAATATCTCGAGGCAAATGAAAATGAAAACACCACATACCAAAATTTATGGGATACAGCAAGGGCAGTGATGAGAAGGAAATGTATAGCTCTAAATGATTACATTAACAAAGAAGATAGATTTCAAATCAGAGACCTAATCTCACAACTGGAGGATCTAGAAAAACAAAAAGAAAAGCAAACTAAACCTGAGCGAGCAGAAGGAAGGAAATAAATATTAGAGAGGAGATGAATGAAATAGAGAATTAAAAAAACAACGGAGAGAATCAAAATTATGAAATCAAAATTTCAAAGATGGTTCTTTGAAAAAAATCAATAAAATAGACAAACCCTTAGCTAGACTGACCAAAAAAAAAAAGAGTGCAAATAACTAAAATAAAAAATGAAAGTGGGGCATTACTACCACTCCACAGAAATAAAAAGGGTTAAAAGAGGATACTATGAACAATTGTACAACAAAATAGATAATCTAGTTGAAATGGACAAATTCCTAGAAACACAAACAACATACACTACTCAAGAAGAAATAGATCTCAACAAACCAATAACTTTTGAAGAAATTGGATTAGTAATAATAATAATTAAAAAAACTCCCAACAAAGAAAAGCCTAGGACAAGATGGCTTCACAAGGAAATTTTACAAACATTCCAAGAAGTAACACCAATCCTGCTCAAATGATTCCAAAACATTGAACACTCCTTAGTTCATTCTATGAAGCCAACATCACCCTCACACTACATCCAGATAACATTACACAAGAAAAAAATTTACAGACCAATATCTCTTATGAGCATAAATGCAAAAATCCTCAACAAAATACTGGCAAAAAAAGTCCAAAATAATAAAAATTACACACAATTGCACAATAAAAAGAATTATATACCATGATCAAGTGATATTTATCTAAGATATGCAAGGATGGTTCAACATAAGAAAACCAATTAATTTAATACACGACGTTAACAGAACGAGGGGGAAAAATGGATGATCATCTCAATCGACACAGAAAATTCATTGAACAAAATGCAGCACCCATTCTTGATAAAAATACTTAGAAAACTAGGAAGAAAGGAAATATCCTCAACATGATAA
>JAQZBX010022943.1:0-31182 GCA_029593785.1 Cabassous unicinctus | reverse complement strand
AATATAATGTAGGGAGGCATCCACAGGACCTTGTAATGGGAAATGGTTTCATGAACTTCACAGCCAAAGCATGAGCAGCAAGAGAAAAAATAGATAAATGGGATCTCCTAAAAATTAAAATCTTCTGCACCTCAAAGGATGTTATTAAGAAAATAAAAAGGCAGCCTACCCAATGGGAGAAAATATTTGGCAACCATGTATCTGAAAAGAGCCTAATATCCTGCATATATAAAGCAATCCTACACCTCGAAAATAAAAAGACAAAGAACCCTTTTAAAAAATGGGCAAGTGACCTAAAAAGACACTTCTCCAAGGAAGAAATATAAATGGCTAAAAAGCACATGAAAAAATTCTTGACATCGCTAGCTATTAGGGAAATGCAAATCAAAACTACAATGAGATATCATCTTACACCCATCAGAATGGCAGCTATTAAAAAAACAGCAGAATATAAGTGTTGGAGAGAATGTGGAGGAATAGGAACCCTCATCCACTACTGGTGGGATTGTGGAATGGCCCAGCCACTGTGGAGGACAGTTTGGCAGTTCCTCAGAAAACTAACAATAGATCTTCCATATGATCCAGCGATTCCACTACTGGGTATATACCCAGAAGAAATGAAAGCAAAGACATGAACAGATATATGTACACCAATGTTCATAGCAGCATTGTTCACCATTGCTGAAAGTTGGAATCAGCCCCGGTGCCCATCAACAGATGAATGAATAAGCAAAATGTGGTACATACATACAATGGAATATTACTCAGCTGTAAGAAGGAATAAAGTGCTAACACATGGAATAACATGGATGAACCTTGAAAACATTATGTTGAGTGAAGCAAGCCAGGCATTGAAGGATGAACAGTATATGACCTCACTGATTTCAATTGAGGAAAGTCAGCAGTCTCTGAGATCCATGGTCTGAAAGATAGGTTAAAAAGGGAGAGAAAGAGAAGAGTAGGCTGTGAGCCATCACCCATATGGACATAATCTATGGTAAAGGGATAGAGTATGGTTGCATATTGAAGGATAGGACAGATGGGTAGTGATATTACTTGGTTTGGTGGTGCAGGGTTGACAGGTGAGTAGATGAGGAAGTGCAGGTTGGAATACCCAGGGCATATAACTATGAATCTTGTCATTCCATGAGTCAAGACAGGGGAGTGTCATATGCCCCAGGGGGATGGGGAGGAAGGAACAGTTAAGATCAAATGGGGCCTTTAGTGGTAATGGGAAATGTTTTTCATTACCTTACAGTAATAGACACAGGACATGGTAAATATCATCAAAAATTATTAAAGTGTACCATCTAAGTTGTAAACTATACTGTAAACCATTGTCAATGTTTAGTTGCTATATTTCATTATCTGTATAACAGTTATAACAATGCTAACATCCATAAAAAAAAAGGTTTTAATATGGGGTGGGGAAAGGGGAGGGAGGTTGGGTATGTGGGAGTCTCTAGTATTCCGTGTATGACTTTGCTGTGACCTATAACTTCCTTGAAAATTAAATGAAAATTTGGGAGACATTGGGGAATGCAAGGGGGAAGGTGTCATGGTACACTAGACATCCGGTAATGCAGTGATAAAAGGGAAAAATAATTTTTAAAAAAGGAATTTTTTTTGTTTTTTTCCCATTTTTTTGAATGTCCCAATCCTCTATGTTTTATTTTTAGTTTTGTTTTTCTGAGTTTCCTTGTATTTTATCTCTTGCATTTAAACTTATCATTATTATTTCATTTTCCTATTAATTGTATTTAGTTATTATATGGGCTTCATCTGCAAGGAAGGTTTAGATCACAGAAGGGTTACAATGGGGGCAGGAGAGGATCATTGGTGTGGGGGTCTGAAATGGGGGATTCATGGGAGTAAGTTCATCTGAATATACATGAAAGATACATAAAATTGTTCAAATGCTCAAGGGATGGGGTATGGTCATGGTGGGTAGACAATCACTCAGTAAATGAGGGAATCTGAATTCCCAGCCTGGAGAGCCCTGCCACATCCTCCAAGGGAGCAGCAACAGTCTCCTAAGTGCAGTGACAGTGTCTGGCAAAAGAGGATGGCCCACTGATGGGTTCTTTTTATTGATGACTAGCCTTATGAGTCTTTTCTCTTGTAATTGAAACTTGATCTACTGTTATGGGGTGCCTAAGGTTTGCCACCTGAGAGCCTTCTTGTTGCTCAGATGTGGTCTTTCTCTAGTCCAAGCTCAGCGTATGAATGCATTACCTTCCCCCCAGCATGGGGCATGGCTCCTGGGGATGAGCCTCTCTGGCAGTGAGGGATTAATACCGAGTGCCAACTGACAACACAACTGGAAGGAGACCTTGAATAAAAGGGGGAAAAGGTAAAGACAAATGAGTTCATATGTGTAAGAGACTTCAAAGAGGGTTGCGAGGTTATCCCAGGGGTCACACTTATGCACACCTCAGTAGGATCTCATAGAACACCAAAGTGGATATCACCCCACACAGAGGGGCTCCTGAGGGCTCTGGAGACACCCAGATCCTATATAAGTGTGGATAACCCCAGAGATTGATGCCTTATCAGTGGGCTCTACTTGGGAATCTCTGCTCCTGAGAATGACAGAGTGGACTCAAATAAGTCCTCCCTGCACACGGTCCATCAGTCCCTTCTATTCAAACCTATATGTGATGCTAGAGTTTGTAGGTGTACTTCCAGAGACTGGAGCCTCTGGCCTACCTATGTGCCAGCTGTGCCTGGAATCTCGGTGGAGCTGCAACTCCTCCTCTATAGCTCAATGGACTCACCCAAGTCACCTGGCGAGGAGACGATGATGGACAATGGCCATCCCAGGAAATGGAGAGAGCCTGCAGCTGCAGGCAGGATAATCCTGTCCACCATATCCATGGGATATAAGCCCACTCTCACTTGGAGGTGGAGTGGACATCACCATCCCATTCCCTTCAGGATTGCTGGAAGAGCTATGGACTAGAGTGAACTTAATTGTATTCTGTTGTAGACATATTGTGATTCAAGCAATGGAAGAAATTATAACAGTGAGGTGGAGCCGGAGGCCACTAGATGCTTTTGGGGCAGTGAGGGGAAGGGTATTTGTAATACAGGGGCTTTTTCAGGACTTGGGGGTTGTCCTGAGTGATGTTGCAGCGACGGATATAGGCCATTTTACATCAGCATATACCATGCAGAACTGTGTGGGAGAAGGTGTGGTCTACGATATGACCTGTGTTCTGTGCTTAGTGGCAAAGCACCAGGATGTGTATATCCTTTGCAGGTGATGTGCCATACTAATCAAAGATGTTTATGTGGGATGTTATGGGAGGTGTGGGAGGTGGGGAACATGGGAATCCCTGTAATTTCTGTGTAATATTTAGGTAATCTAAGTACCTTTAAAAATACATGTACATATATATATAACATTTATGTAAGCAAATGTACATACATGTATATATATTTATATATCATTTTACAAATACTGGTTTGTAATGTGAAAATTTTGATTTTTACCCCCCCAAAAAAATTAAACCTCCAGTTCATCTCATGGTGTGTAGAAATAGAGCAGGGTTTCTCAAACTCAGCTCTATTGATGTTTGGGGCCAAATGACTCTTTGCTTTTGGGGTTTGTCCCCAGTCATAACAGTCAAACATGACACTGGGCATTGTGAAATGTGCCCTGGAGGCCAATTTGTTGGGTTGAGAACTATTGATGTAGATTCAGTCTTGGTCTACCATAGCATTGAATTTAACTGCATGACTCCATTCTCCTTCATAGACACTAGAGACAAGACATTAGGGGCCTTTATAAGAAATTAGGATGCAAGACTAGAGAATATAACTTACTTTTTTAAGTAACAGATTTATTGAAATCTAATTCATATACCATAAAATATACTCTTAAATTTTAAAGGCTGAAATTCAGTGATTTTTATATTTTGAAAATGTTGTTCAACCATCACCAGTATCTAGTTTTAGAATATTGTCATCTTCCCAAACAGAAACCCATGCCCATCAGCAGGCATTCTCTTTGCCATCTCTGGCAACCACTAATATACTTTCATTTTACTTTTTAATGTTGATTTGTAAGATTTCTTTATATATTCTGGATACAATTCCCTTATCAGAAAAGTGATCTGCAAATATTTTCTCACCTGTGGGTTGGCTTTTCAATTCCTTAATTGTGTTCTTTAAAATACAAAAGTTTTTTTAAATTTTAGTGTCCAATTAATCTATTTTTACTTCTGTGACTTGCTTTTGGTGTCCTTTTTAAGAAATCACTGTTTAATCCAAGGTCACAAAAATTTACTCCTATGTTTTCTTTTAAGCATTTTCTAATTTTAATGCTTACATTTGGGCCTGTGATCCATTTTCAGCTAATATTTGATTATGGTGAGTTGGGCATCCAACTTCGTTCTTTTGCATGTGTCTAGCTCATTGTCCCAGCACCATTTGTTGAAAAGACTATTCTTTCCCTAGTGAATTGCCTTGACACCCTTGTCAAAAATCAATTGACCATAAATGTTTATTCTGGACTCCCAATTCTACTCCATTGATCTGTATGTCTATGATAACTTTTGACTCACTGTTCTTACTACAAGAGGGTGGTAAGATAGGGTCTTTGATAAACAGACAGGTGAAGGAATTAAGGTAACTTGCATGGATGTGTAATTATATATATTATATATATATATAATAGCAGCAAATCTAGTTTAAATCCCTTTTTGTTTTGTTTTGTTTGTTTGATGGAGGGGTGGAGATTAAATTTCAAAGTAACAAACCTACCCAAACCTGACATGACTTGTCAGTGACAGAACTGGGATTAGAGCCTAAACTCCTTGACTTTCTAGAATATTTGTTTGTTTTAGCTTTGACTCTCAGGTATCTGGACCTGGACCACAGGTCTGCCATGATTCCCTTTACCCAACAAGGGAGATGCTGCTCCCCTTTGTCCACAGAAGTGAGTGGGAATGGTGGTGTGTGTCTGCTCCTTCTTTGACAAGGCTGAGAGGAAAGCAAGCCAGCGAGAGGAGGCCATTTGGAAAATCTGAAATTACTTTATAAATGCCACTAAATGATAAGATTGCTGGCTTGATGCTCTTCTCTTAGGAAGGTTCAGCAAGTCAGAGGTGGCATAAGGAAAGGAAACAGATCATTCTCAGATGCATTTTGAATGCTGCTTTCCAAGGGGGCAGGGGGCAGAGACTTTAATTTCCAGTGTGAAGCCTAGGGGCTAGGTTGGGCATGGTGCAAGGTCTCAGGATGGGGTTGGGGGCATGCTGGCTTGGGGAAGCCTGGAGGAACCTGCTCATCCTTCAGGGTCACCCCTTGAGTGGATGGAAGAGTCTTTGTCCAGCGCATGCAACAAAGGGATACACTCAGAGCCAGGTAAACCTGTGAGATCCAGAGGGTAGCTGGGCTTGAAATTGCACCCACCAGGTGGTGGTCTCCTTGTGGCTTTTCCGTGTCCATCTATGAGTCTTTGTTTCCCATTAAGAGTGGTTGTCCTATATGTCACATCCAAAGAGGGTATTCAGTTGGGAACCAGGGACAAAGCAATTTCCCCTAAATGGTGAGCCCCTAGATGGTCAGCATTGTGTCCTGCTTACCCCTCTTTGTCTCTGCAGTGACTGGTGCATGCTGAGTACTCCATAAATGTACTCTTAGTTGTTGGAGCTAGATGTTGAGTGAATAAACACTGCTCTCTCTGGGTACCTGTGTCTCCTGCAGAGGTGGGCCTCTCCAGCTATAGAAGAGGCTCTATGTGTCTGTCTTTCTTCCTGTGCAGTTTTTTCTCTGTGCTGGTAATTGTTTCCTCCTCTAAAATTCAATTGTATCCACTATCTGCATCATACATGGGTTCTTGCTGATATTTATCTTTTCATCTGTATACCCTATCTTTGTGGCTAATCACACCTTTCTTTGATGGCAGGAGCTGTGTGTCATCCTTATCTGTGTCATCAGTACCTAGTACAAGCTACTCAGTATATAGTTTTTGATGGGTAGTCCCACCCCCATCAGTATTAGTAATCTGCTGCTGAACTTGAGGGCAACCAGGTCATCCTTTCACTGCTGTGAAATTCCACTGGCCAGCTGCTGTCTACATCCAGCTAGCATAGTGTGTAAGGGCTCAGAGTTCTTTGATGTGAAATGAATTAAAGAGAGGAAAGGAGCCATAATTGCAGCCTTATAGTGCTCATACCCCAAGGCACGAACAGGTCTACCCTGCATTCCCACTGACACAAGTTCCAGGTGAAGCACTGCCTGTTGAGGATTGAATGCCACATCTCTGACTTCTCCCCCAGCTCCCCAAATCAAAGGGCCTATGAAAGTAAGCCAGCTCCCTTTGTGGCTCTGCATACCTGCCCAGAGAACCTCACTGTCTGATCTCCTTGTTTAGGGTGCAGGCTGACATCTTAAGGCAACAAGGACCAGTCCCCATAGCATACTGTGAAAGAGAAATTATCTCGGCTATCAATATCTCTCCCAAAGAGAACATGCTGGTCTGATCATCCTCCAAAAACCACTACACCCCCATGTGTATGGCCACACAGAAAGCAGGTATTTGAGAGCATACCACCTGGAATATTTTCTGAGGCTGGTGAGGGGTTTCCATGATGATTCTGCTCTGGCAAGTGAGGGTTTCCCTGATTGACAGTCAAACAGGGTTGTGAAAGAGCCTGGGTTCTGTCCCATTGGAGTGGGCTGAATGAGGGCTGATGATTTAGGGCATCTGTGACTGAGGGAGTGGCTGGCATAATTCTCTTTCCTAAAGGGGATCTTGCAGTAGCCATGGCAGAACATCCATTCACCCACAGCTCAAGCTGCTAGATATTTGAAAAGAAATGGCTGTGCCCAGATAGAGAGCCTCCTATAAGTTGAAATCCCAAAGATCACTTCTGAGGGTAGGAATTATATCTGTATTTTACAGAGACCTTTTCCTGTGCTCTGAAGAATCTCTGGATGTGTGATGAGTTGCCATATAATAATAGACCTTCTGCCTTTTTACTTGATCATCAGTATAACCCTATGAAGTAAACTGGTCAGGGCTTACTTTCCATGACTCATGGATCAGTAAATGAAGCTAAAGGAAATTAGTGACTTGAACATAGCCACTAAGATATTAATGATAATAAAAACCGCAGTAATGACAATAATAGCCTAACATTTATTAGGATGTTTCTCTGTACCAAATATTATGCTGAACATTTTGTAGATATTTTCTCATTATTTTTGACCATGATCTAAGTAGTTATATGTTATCCCCATTTTATATGAGAAACAGAAAGGTTAAATTAACTTTCCAAAGGTCACATGGTTAGTAAGAGACAAAGCCAGGATTGAAACCAAGGAAGATAGTGAACAGTCATCAGGACTGGAAAATTGTCATACCCTTACTGAGTTTGAGTCTTGCAAATGTAACTTGGGAAGTCATTTCTCATTGTGAGCGTCACCAGACAGCCAGGTACTGATCCCAGTCTCAAGCACAGCTTCTATTTTGAGGTTTGGATTGGAAATCTTCACATCTGTCACCTGACAGGTTTTCAAAGGATGGATTATGGAATCTGAACTAAACCTGCAATAAGGATATGTAATGACTAGGTGGCAGTAGGTGCATGCAAAATTAAATTGGTAACAAAGGTGCTGCTGAAATCAGATTTATTTTCCATTCTTTATAATTTATTAAGCTTTAAGTTGCAGGTTTGTCTTTAAGGTAATAGTCTTAAATCGAGAATCTGATAAAAGCTAAGGACCTTATCTCTTGAAAATAAAGACATATTCATCCAACATTTTTCATATGATTGAATGTGATTCATAGGTCCTTCCTCAAAGTTAGAAACCACTGATTATTCCTAAACTTTACTTT
Organism: Cabassous unicinctus; assembly: GCA_029593785.1. Taxonomy (NCBI): domain Eukaryota; kingdom Metazoa; phylum Chordata; class Mammalia; order Cingulata; family Chlamyphoridae; genus Cabassous; species Cabassous unicinctus. The sequence goes on along the minus strand of JAQZBX010022943.1, from coordinate 23,333 downwards.
TAAAACGCTTTGCAGTCAGACTGAACTCATTCTAAATTGCAGGCCTGCCATTTACTACCTGTGCCCTTGGGCAGTTAGTTTAATCTCTCTAAGCCTCATTTTGTACATTTGTTGTTTTTTTTTTTTTTCATAAAATAAACTTTATTTTTGAAGAAGTTTTAGATTACAGAAAAGTTATCTCAAAAGTATAAGGGATATCCTCTGCATTTGTTTCCTTGTCTGTAAAACAAAGACATTAGAATAGTTTCTTTAGGCCTCTAATGCTCTGTGATTGAACTTGTGAAATGTGTGCCTATAGTTTTTCAAAGTAACTTGAAATAGTTGGACTTTGGGGGTGTTTAAATTTTCAGTCTTGATAATATTTTTTTTTTTTGGCATTTAATTAGAAGCTGCAAAATAAGATTCAGTTGCTTTGAAATCAGTGACTGTATCAGTCACCATTTTTTAATGAGATGATTTGATTGGCATTGTCAATAAAGTACTGACTGTGATTTAAAATTTTCGAGAAAAAAAGTAAGTAGAGGTGAGGGATCTGCCTTTACAAAAGTCTAAGATGCATTTTCAGCCTCAGTGTTATAGAACCTTAAAATGTAGGCAATGGAAAGAATCTTAACAATGACATCTGCTCCAGTGGCTCTCGTCCTACGTGCACATTAGGAATCACTGGGGGAGATCTTAAAACTGCTGAAGACTGGGCCTCTCAAATTGGCCAGAATTTCTAGGGATGGGTGTATGTTTAAAAGTCTCCCCAAGGTGATTCTAGCATACCCCAGGGTGAAGAACCAACCATCTAGATGGATTCTTTCATTTTATAAGTGGGGACACTGAAAATCTATGCCAGGAATTCTCAAACTTGGCTGCACATTGGAATTACCTGGGGAGCTTTAAACTTTAATGATGCTTGTGTCCCACCCCCATTGACTATGGTTTAATTGATGATGGGTGTAGCCTGGGCATGGGTGGTGTTTTCCAGGTGATTCTAATGTGGAGCAAAGTTTGACAATCAATGGGCTGTAGAAATTGCATAAAAAGGCACAGGCCCATCAGAATTGATCCTTTATTTCAATCTGTCACTGTTTAATATATTCTTGGTGTATTAGTCAGCCAAAGGGGTGCTAATGTGAAATACCAAAAACGGGTTGGTCTTTACAAAGGGTATTTATTTGGGGTAGAAGTCCACAGATACCAGGCCATAAAGCATTATGTTTCTTCTCTCACCACAGTCCATTTCCACGTGTTAGAGCAAGACAGCGTACGACATTTGCCAGGGTTCAGGCTTCTTAGGTTCCTCTCTTCCCGGGGCTGCATTTCTCTCTGGGCTTAGCTCCTGTGTCCTCCACAAGATCAGCTGTAGGCAATCAGGGGAACGGCTCACTTCTCTTCTCCTGAGGCCTTCTTTCCAACATCAAAGCTGCTTCTCAAAAGACTGCTTCTTCTCTGTTCTTTGCCTTGCCTTTTATATTTGATTCCCCACCCACCAAGGGGTGGGGCTTAACACCCTAATCATAACCTAATCATGCCTAGATTAGCAGATCAGTTTACAAGCATGATCCAGTTATATTTTTGGAATTCATAATTACATCAAATTGGCCAACAGTTACACTTGGTATGATCATCAGCTTTGTTTTGTTGGACATCCATAGTTTAGAATCAGGCTCTTCCAGAGCTTCATCTGCCACTCTGGAACTTCAGGGCATTTAGCATGAACCTCCCCCCATCACAGGAGTTTATCCTCACCCTTGTCTGCTCCAGTTTTCTCTGCCTAATTCCTAAGAGAACTAGTTTCCAGCCTCCAAGTTCATGCTAATTAAGTGGTCAGTGTTGATCTGCCTTTCAGGGGGCAGGAAGATCTGTCATTTCTTCTGGTTTCTATACACATACTTTCTTCTAGTGAGCTGAGAATGAAAGCTTATAGTTTTACTTCTGTGTTTCAAGAATCCCTCCCTGTATTTCTCACACTGAAACTCTCCACTTTCCTTTTAGAGGTGGGAATTTTCTCCCTGGCCCAGAAAGCATTCGCAATGGTAGCTCTTAAATTTAAAAGCAATTTTGTAACAAGCTGCGACTTCTACAGCTCACAACAGACAACTGCTTTTTCAAATAGCTGCTATCTTTTGCCACAAAATATTGCCATTTGAAGAGAAGTTTAAACAGAACTTTGAGACAGTGTCCAAAGTGGAGATTTACTGTGATTTTGCCTCTCATCAAATCAACAAACCACCAATTGTCAGAACATGGTAGCAAGAGTGTTTTAGGGCACGAATTCTTAACAAGGGGTCAATGAGTTAGAATTGAAATAAAAAAAAAACATTATTCTTGTGGGGATGTGTGTGTGCACATGTGATATATTTATTAAATAATACACAGTATACTGTGGACTTAGTAAAGGGTCCTTGGTTTTCACCTGAATAGCAAAGGGGTCTATGGAACAAAAAAGGTTAAGAACCCCTGTTTTAGGGGGACATAGGAAAATATCCTGAGATTTTAGAAGGCATTGCAGCATAGTGCCTGGCTGCTCAAAATTTGGTCATGGACCAGTAGCATCAGTATCACCTCAGATTTTGTTAGAAATGCGGAAACTCAGGCTCTTCCTCACTTGCTGAGTGGAAATCTACATTTTAGTGACATCCCTTAGCAATTAAGTTTTGAGAAGCACTGGAAAAGCACAGGCTCTGAAATACCACACTGCCCGTCCCCCCAATCTGTTCTCTGGCCCAATCACTAAATTGCTTTGTCTTTTTGAGTTTCCTTATTTGTCACAGGGGCTTTAAGTACCTGCCATCTAGAGCTGTTTTAAAGATATAATGAGTTAAATCAAAGAGAGCACTTAAAATAAGTCCCAAAGCATAGCAAACAATCAATATTAGCGGCGACTCTGCTATGGAAGAATCATGGCAAAAGAATCAAGTAAATGAGAGACACAAAGCATTGCATTGGGGTCCTTAGTCCAGGCAGAGTCTGTGGGGTTGGGTCTGGCTTGAAAGTCCCTTGACCCAAGACTTTCTCTGATTGGCCCCTGCCTGTGGCATGTCCTCTGGAGATGGAAAGTGGTATGCAGAACTTGGTCAGTGTTTTGGATATTGAAAGTACATACTTGTTGGGTTTGGGAAGTAGAGTGGGGATCATGCCATAATAATAATATAAACAATAACAAAAGTAACACACATGTTTTCTGAGCATCTACTTTGTGCCAAGTGCTCTGCTAGGCACTTTCTTTATAATAGAGAGAAGCTGTCATAGCATTTCATAGGTTGGGTAGCTCTTAATCCCACAGAAGAATCCTCTTCCGTTCTATATGAGTCTTTTAACCTAACTCTTCCAAGAAGCCCTTTCCCAACTTTAAAGGGCACTCCCTAATGGACTCTTACTTTGGATGTAGAAAACCAGTGAAGTCTGCCTCTATCCCCTGAAATCTGGCTTCCTTTAGACTCTCATGCTCAAAGTGTGTTCTATGGACCAAAGGCATCTGCACCCCGTGGGAATTTACTAGAAATGCAGAATCTCAGTCTGTTCCTCAGTCCTACTGAATCCATTCAACAAGATCCCCACATTCAAGTTGTACACTTGTGTGCATATTCAATTGAAGAAAACTGTTCTAGCATAGTGATTCTCAGCCTTGGATGCATATTAGAATTGTCTGGAGAATTCTTAAAATACAATCACCAATTTTCCACTCCTAAGATTCTGACTTAATTGGTGTGTGGTAGGACCTGGGGTAGGACCTGAGCACTGGCATGTTCAAAAGCTTCCCACATGGTTCTCATGTTCATTGAACCTTGAGAACCAAGGCTCTAGAGGGAGCCTGTCCAGTGAGGAAAACATCCTTTGAAGACTGTAGAGCTTGGGGTTCACACTAGACTGGTGAGGTGGAGCATGTTTGGTCCTGGTTAGTGAGCTGAGTTGATAAGTCCTCCCTGTGGCAGGTGGGAGTGGAAGGGAGGGGAGTGCTTGGGTTCAGCTGAGAGTGGAGAGGGGTGTTGTTATGCATCTGTGAATGAGGACACCTGGGAAGAACCAAGTACATGTAGAAATATCAGAATTGGTTAAAGGACCAAGCAGAGCCAAGCATCTGGAGATTGTGGGAGGTCCCCAGAGCTCAGGATCTCAGAGACTTTCTGTGGATTTGGTATCCATGGATGGGAAGGAATGGAGATCTAGGATGCTTGCCTGGCCTGACTCACTCCTAAAGAGCCTAACTTGGAGTAGCTGGGGATGTTGCAGCAGAAACAAGACTTACACGATGAGAAAGCCCAAACAGCACTCAGAGAGGCAGAGGAACAAAGTTTTATTATGTGCAGGCCCAGAGGAGAATTCAGTCTCCAAATTCTGAGCCCCCAACATCACCTTTCGTGGGGTTATATAGGTTCTTGTTCATTGGCTAGTGGGTTGCTGGGCAAGCGGGCAAATTCCTTAAGCAAGCAGGAAGGTGGGGTTTGCAAAAGCAAAAAAATCGAGTTTATCTCCCTAAAGCAGAGGACCTTGGGTGGACAAGGAGGAGAGGAGCCAGGGAGCCGTTTATCTTTCTGAAGCTGTGGGTTTAGGGTAAAGTGGTAAGGAGCTGTTTATCCTCCTGAAGCTGTGAGTTTCAGAGAAAAGGGGAGAGGAGCCATTTATCTTTCTGAAGCTGTGGGTATCAGTTAAGGGGTGGAGTATCAGGGCTGCAGTATCTTCTTCATCAGGGAGAGCAGGGTATCCCCATGCCAGTTGCATTGAAATCATGTGTTAGGGATACATATGTTTGGTAGAAAACTTCCCATTGTCAAAAGTGGGATCAACTAGAGGAAATAAATATTTATGCCCCAACTGTATACTACTGTGAGATGAATAAATGAGGAACCAGTCATCCTGCTTTTTGTCAAAGCCATGAAATTTCATGGCAGACTAATGGAGCTGAGGGACATGAATCTTTAAGCTTCATAGAGACCAGAATGAAGGCTAGACAGATGAAGAAGGGCTTTGCCACAGCCCTGCATGGCCTGGCCCAATGTGCCTCTTTCTCCTCATTTCCTACTACCTTTTGCTTCACTCCCTGGGCTGTGCTGGCCTTCTCACCACTCCTCCAACGTGTCATGCATGTTCTTGTATTTTCCCTTTTTGTTCCCATGGCCAGAAACTTCCACCATCAGATATTTATGTTGTGAAATGTGATGCTCAAGCATCACCACTTACACTGTCTAACATCAAATGTTTGTTGATTTGTTTGCTAAATTCTCTGCCCCTATCAGAATGCTGGCTCCAGGTAGGCAGGGGTTTTATCTGTTTATTCGCTGTGGTATCCCCAGAACCAAGGATATTGCCTGGAATATCATAGTTATCAATAGCTATTTATCCAGGGAATGAATGAGTGAATGAATGAATGGTGACATCAACCTTTACTTTAAATGGATGTAGGAGCCAGAGCATAGATGTTGGTTATGTAACCACACACCAAAGAGCTCCCATAAAAACTATATGTCCCTACCACATCCATCCTTGTAAAATAATTGTGTAGCTCAGTCACTTTGACAGCTCAGTGGGCTGGTCATTGGGAATGGAGCTGGTTTTGGGGGGCCTGGTTTCCCAGTGTCCAGGCCCTCTCCAGGCCTCTCCAGTGTTCCATGGCTCCTCTCTTTCTGATTGGGGCTGACCCAGGACTCCACAGCTCAGCACAGCCAGAGGTCAGGAGCTTCATTTCTTTGGCTGGGCCCTGTCCACTCTGTCACCCTGCTGAGAAAGACTCCTTTGTAGAGGCCTTAGAAGCCCAGTTTGCCCAGAGTCCCTCCTCCCAATTTTAGGGTTGCCAGTGAAATAAGGCAACCTGGACCATGGACCTAAACTCTAGGAAACTTCCAGTCTACCTCAGCTCCTCATGAGAAAAGGGACTTTTCTCATGTAAATCATGCCCAACAGAACAAAACTGTCTTGCTCTGGAGGAAGCTGAGAATGATGGCCTCTGTAAGATTTTAGAGCTCTGTGGGGATGCAAGATCAGCTGACCCAACTGTACTTGGCCTGGGAGGAAAAATGAAGTTTATCTAGGTAGGAGGTAGTAAAGTGAGGGCCCCCATGTTTGATTTGAAAATGTGATCTGTGGAGTCAGGCAGGCCTGGGTGTGAATTCTGTCCCCTTACAAGATCCCTAAAAGCTGAAGGATCTTGGCTAAGTCACTTACCAGCTGTTTGAATTCCATTCCTTTTTTATAAAGTAGGTGTGAATATGGCATCTCCCTCAAAGGCCATTGAAAGGATCGGGTGAAATAATTCATGTATTTTAAGTGCTTGGCCCTGGCTTGGTTCAGAGTGAATGATCAGTAGCCATCTTCATCATCATCATCATTATCATGCCTGCCATCTCTGTTAGCACCTGTATCTTCTCCATCTTTCTGTACTTATTTTTTCTCCTCTTCCTTATCCTTGTTAACTGCATCCTATATCCATTTTCACAGTTTCTCAGATTCTATTGGTCCATCTCTCACCCTGGAGGCTCTTCTGCAGTGATGGATTCTCAGCTTTTCTTTTAAAATATGTTCTTCTACCGTGATCCAGTCTTTTCACTCTTGAATACCTTCTTGAACATTTCCTGACCCCCCCATCCCCCAAGTTTTCTCTTGGTGATAATTTCTTTCTAAACCAATACTTGTTGTTTGGATCAGTCTCTCAGCAGACACCATCAGTGGACTTTCCCAAGTAGAGTCTCATTAATATTTGTCCTAAAAGCAGATTACCTCATTGTCACCATGCCTTGCCCTTGTTCTCACAAGCATTGGTTGCCCTTGGCACTGTGATCAGCACTGGGGCCCTTGGGCTCCTTTCAACACTGGCCCTTGCCAGTCCCTCTCAGTGAATGACCTAGACTGGACAAGAAGGCTGACCATAGCAACCATATTAGGCAGCCATTCTTTGACAATTGCCATGGCTAGAAACCCCAGGAAGTTCACTGAGTTGGGGCTGGTGGTTGAGACAAGACATCAGTCATTCCTTATTTCAAGACTAACATTAATTGGTGCTTACAATATCTTTGATATAAAGTACCAGGCACCATTATGCATGCCTTATACTCGTTATCTCATTTAATCAGAAAAATCCTATGACAGAGAATCATTGTTGTCCCCTTTTTACAAGAGAGAAGATTGAGGATGGAAAGACTAGGGAACTTGCCTAAGGTGACTTATGCAGTCATTGCTAGAATCAGGATTCAACTGCATGCCTTGAAACAGTTGGCTTTGAAACACAGTGGCTTTGAAACACTGTGCTACCGAGTCTGTCTCAAGACACAAATTTCTTATATTTTATTACTTGGCATTATACTTAGACAGTAGGATATCATTTATCTCAGCTTTACAAGGAGCCTGCATTACATTTAACCCAAGCAGAACATGGAAGCATTTTCACCCTGAAGCATCTAAAGCTGATTTTTAGGGGGAATTAGGTTAAAATACAATTCCTTTCACTCTGTCTTCCCACGTATTTTAAACTGAGCTTATTCTGTACCAGATGCTGTGTTGGGCCCTCGGGTACATGAATGGACCAACAAATGGAACCCTGTTGGTCCCTGTCCTCTGAAGAAGAGTTGACTAGCATGTGTACACCCTTATATGGGTGCAATGGAAGGAGTGGGAGAGCAGAGCACCCCGGGAGGCACTGATACTTGAGCAGAACTTGAAGAATGCCCAGAAATTCTAAAGACTGGAAGAGATGGGCAGAGCAATGTGCACAATAGAGCAGGCAGCCTGGCCCAAATCATTAAGGCAGCAAAATCTGGAAGGAACATTCTATAAGGGAGATAGTTTCATGTCTGCAATGCATAGATGTATTAAATGACCTACATATTGCAGAGCTCTGTGGCTTCTAGGGTCAGCTCTTTACAGAATTTTTTTTTTCATTTCCTTGAATAGTTGACTAACCCCTTTTACTGACAGCAGCATATCTGTTCCCCTTTCTAACTTAACAGCTTTTAATCCAGCCTGAACAAGCAGTTAACCAACCTTACTAAGCTTGTGTGGTAATGTAAGAGTCAATAGGCTGACTGCTTTCTCATGGGAAGTGCCTGCGTTCTTTTTTCATTAGTTTTGGTTGTTCAAATATTTTCCTTTCTAGCCTCCTAGTGGGTGATTTTTGGCCAAGTGATTTCCAGACAAAAGAGACCTTTCCATGGCCTATCCCAGGGTCATCCCACATTTGTATTCTCATTTTCACCCATTGATTGAAGCCTTTCAATGGAATCCATGCCTTTCACCAGGAAATAAAGGCAGTGGAGGTGGTGGTAAATAGCACAGACTGCAGAGACAGACTTGTTTGAATCCAGACTCTGCCTTGGTTTCCCCATCTGTAAAATACAGTTATTAGAAGTACCTCTTTCCTACAGCTCTTGTAGGCTGTCTTAGTTTGCCAGGGATGCAATGACAAATACCACAAAATGGGTTGGCTTAACAACAGGAATTTATTGGCTCACAGTTGGAAGGCTAGAAGGCCACAGTCAAGGTGTTGGCCAGGTGATGCTGTTTCCTCAAATTATGCAGTGTTCTGGTGCTGGCTCACTGCAAAGCTTGGGGTTCCCTGCCTTGCCTCTCTCACCCCCATAGAACGGCAATCTCTCTTTCTCTTTTCTTGCTTCTGCTCCTCCTGTTTCAATGGAATTCTCACTTCTGGCTCTTTCAGTGGCCTTGTCTTTATAAAGATTCTTTTAATCTTGATTAAGACCCCTCCTTATACACTTGGCCACACCTTTAACTAATAATCATATCTTCAAAAGCTCCTGTTTATAAATAAATTCACACTTACGGGGATGGATTATGATTAAGAACATGTCTTTGTTAGTACATGATTATGCAAGTTTTTACCACATGGGGATTATACAAGTATTAATAAAGCAGTCAGTGCAGCATTTGACACATGGGGAGCACTGTTTTAAGTCCATGATATCCCTTATGTTGGTTTCTAGCCATATGTGGCTATTGAGTGTATAGTACATGTTTCAGAGATTCACCAGATTTTGAGGACTGGTATGATATAAGGAATGTAAAATATTTTTTAAAAGTATTGATTGCATGTTGAGTTGATAATATTTGGGATATATTGAGTTAAATGGAATATATTATTAAAATTAATTTCACTTGTTCCTTTTTACTTTTATACTGTGGTTAATAAAAATAAAAAATGACATATGCAGCATACACCTGTGGCCTGCATTATATTTCCCTTGGACAGCACTGATTGAAATATTAGTGAAATTTATTGAGTAGCTACTGTGTGCCAGATGTTCAGGTTTCAGCAGTGAACAGAACAAAGCCCGTCCCTTCTTCTTGGAGCGACATTGTTTTGGGGGGAGACAAAAAGTGAACAAGTAAATGAAATGACTTCAGGTTCAGGACACAGTCAGGTAGCATGTTGGAAAAATCTGGGAGAGGGAGCAGCATCTGATTGATGAGGAGAAGCCAGCCACAGGGAGATTTGGAGGAAGGGCAGAGAGCACAGCAAGTGTCAAGTCCCTGGGGCAGGGGGAAACCTGGCATGTTCAAGGAAAAGAAACACACATGGCATAGAACGTGGCCAGTGAAGGAACTGGCAGTGCCCCATGAGAACAGAGGAGTTGACGGGTCAGGTATGTGGAGCCTTGAGGATGCATAGGGAGTGTGGATTTTATTTAACTGTGATGATCAAGTTTCCATTTGATGAGATTACTCTGGTCAGTGAGGAGGGGAAACAGGCTCTGTGGGGGAAGCAGGGTAACAAGTGAGCATTTCAACAGCAAGATGGGGTGATGAGAAAACTTTCTGACTTTATTCTCCACCTGTTGACACTCCCATAAAGAGGGAAGGTGATGTAAGTGAGAACCTATAGATTCCAGAAGCAGATAGCCTGCAGTTTCCTCTCTGCTCAGCACCAACAGCCTGCTAGGGCTTGGTCTGGTGCTCTTAACTTCTGGAAAGGGGCAGATGGCATGTGTTTTAGGCTGTACAGGTCCCATGGGATCTGTTAGAATGATTTAACTCTGCTGTTGTAGCCCCAAAGCAGCCATCAACAGCGCATAAATGAAAAAGCATGGACGTGTGCTGATAAAACTTTATTTACAAAAACAGGCAGCAATGAAGCTGTGGTTTGCCTACCCCTGCTGTTAACCTCTCTCTGAAACTCACAGCCCCCTTCCATGTGAATAGGCACACATGCCTCATGTGGAGGCTGCAGGAGTAATGTCGATGATAAATACAAAACGTGAGCTCAGGAGTCACTCCAGACAGGTCAGCTGCCATGTCCCCTCTTCACTTGGCTGAGACTGGCCAGTGTTGCTTGTCTCTGATTTTACAGACAGCCCCACACCAGGCCTATAGAAGGCTGATGAATTAAATCAGAGCCTCCAGTGCATGCCTGGGGCCTCAGTGCCTCTTAGCCCGGAGGGGTTTTATCCACTGCATGGGTGATGATGTAGAAATGGTGCTTATCAGATTGACAAACTAATCCCTTGCCATGACTTGTTACCTGGAGGCCTGGCTGATACCCTCTGGATGATGGCAGGCTCAGGATTCACATTGCCTGTATGTTGACCCGACAGGACACATTTACTTGCTGCTGTTCCAGGTGTGCCCTTCCACCTACACTTGGGGTCCCATGCATTTCTGGTTCCTCCCTTGCTTCTTTGATGTATGCCACACACACCACCTCCTAGGATCTTTCTCTTTCCCAGATCTACTAGCTCTGTTCATTCAACATTCAAATGTGCTGTTCTCCCCTGACTGAAATTTCACAGCCTTCCAACCTCCTCTCCTGACACTTGCTGCCTCTGCCTTCTTGGCTGGATCCCACCCACCCATTCAGTCTACTGCCTTACACACTCCTTCATGCAGCCTGGTGGGGTTAGTGGTGGGGGGAGCTCCAGAGCAAACTCCTGCTTGGCTCTGCTGCTATAACCCCACTGCTCCATGCCTTGAACTCAATGCTCCAGCCGCTCTCATGCTTCACACTTGTGCTCTGCTCTTTGCTTTTTCTGGAATATTCTCTCTTTCTTCACTCTCTTCTCAGCCTCACCTGTTCCTATGAAGCTCTTGCTTCCATGGGGGCAATTCCCCTGACTTGCCATGGGTTTAGCCCCTGCTCTGGGTTTGAACATAAGCAGTCTAACTGCAGAATCTGAGCACTTAGTCATCATAGTAGAGGAGGGCAGTGTAGTTGATTAAGTGCCAGCAGAGAGAAAAAATCATTCAGTGTACCAAGAATTGCCTGGGGAGTTTTATAAACTTCAGATTCCTGGACCGTACATGTGCTTATTAAGCCATAGGGGTGGCCTAGGGGTATGCATTTTAAACATTCACTGGGTGATTCTGATGCAGGTGGACTTTGAATGCTAGGATTAAGGATTTTGTCTTTGTTCTGTAGATAATAGGAAGCAACCAAAGAGAACATCATGATGACAATATGTTTATATTCACATTTATACTGACATTCTAAAAGAGCTGAGCATTTCAATTCCTGACTGTTTATTGCTAGAATATAAAGTACAGTTGATTTGTATCCTCAAAATTTGCAAATCCCCCTATTAGTTTTTATTAGTGTTTTCTTTCCTTTTTTGTGTGTGTGTGTGGACTCTTTGGGATTTTCTTCAAAGACAATTACGTCACTGCCAATAAAGATACTTTTACTTCTTCCTTTCTTGTCTGGGAGTCTTTTATTTACTTTTCTTGCCTTATTGCATTGGCTAGGACCTCCTATTGAATAGAAATGGTGAAAACCTTGTTCCTTATCTTAGAAGAAATCATGCACTCTTTTGTACTGTAATATTATCTCTAAGATTTACAGAGATGCCTTTTATCAAATTGAGAAAATTTCCTTTATTCCTAGTTTTTTCTTTCAGAAATGACTGCTAGCCTGTGTCAGATGCTTTTTCTGCATCTGTTGAAATGATTGGGTTTTTTTCTTTTAGCCTAATATGGTAGATTACATTGACTCATTGATCAATTTTCAAATGTAGAACTAGATTTGCATTCTTGGGATAAATCCTCTGTGGTCATGATGTCTTATCATTTTTATGTAGTTATTGGATTTGATCTGCTTTGGTAAAATTTTACATTTGTTTTTTTTTTCCATCTGTGTTCATGATGGATATTGGTCTGTGGTTCACTTGTCACTTTGGTTTGGTATCAGAATGAGTTGGGAAGTGTTCTTTTCTCTTCACTTTTGTAGAAGAGTTTTTATAGAATTCACCAGAGAAGCAATCTGAGCTGGGAGATTTTTTGTTTGCTTTTTGTTGGAAAATTTTTAAACTACAAATCCAATTTCTTTAATAGATATAGGGCTATTCAGGTTATCTATTTCTTTTTGAAACACCCAAGCTTGATTTAAAAAAAACATTTTAAGACTTTACTGAAGTGTCTGGTCCCCAAATATTCTTAAACTATAACCCACATAAAGCCACAGTGAATTCAGTCGGCTGTCTCAACATGATGTTCTATTCAGAGAAGCGGCATTCAAATGCCGAAACATAATTAAAAAGCAATTCAATCTGTGCTTGGTCATTTGGAAGGAAACCAAAGGAATTTAAAATACATTTGTGATACACTGCAAATTATTTAAAAAAATCTTTCCACATCATTCTCCCTTTCAAGACTTTTCATATCTGTAGAAGATGCTTTCCCAACCTTTCTCCTTTTCTGCTTTCTCATAAACCTCCCCCAAACTCAGTCCAGTGGCTCCCGAAGGTCTCCCACCCCTTACTATGAGTCAGCTTACACTCTCTTGCTCCTTGGAATTCTCTCCTTAACCAGATTTTGAATATCAAATGGGAGTTTCAGAGCTGGTTCCTTATAAGGAAGAGGCAAGGGAGCAAGCAATTTGGACTAAACATATTCTCTTTTATTTGCTGTCACACCTTGTACTCACCTTTGGAGTGAATGGACATCTTAGCCCCAGGCAGAGGGGCACCTCTGAAGCAGAAAACAGGCAGACATGCATCCTCACTCTGTCCTTCAGGACCCTGAGTCTACAAACCGGGATTTAGGTTTGAGAATCTAGAATTTAGGCCATATTCAGGCTCATGGAGAAAAGAACTCAAAATAGGTTTATATTAAAAACTGCCCTGCTGTTTCTATAAGATTTGCTCCAGGATATTATAATTGGTCTAACAGAGGACAAATATTGAATCTGGAGCAGACAACCTGAATTTTTCCCCAGCTGAGTCTTCAGTTTTTTTCATTTGATAAGTTAAAATAGCCACCCTCCCTACTTCTCAGGGTATTGCACTCAGTAAATTGTCACCATAAATATTGTTGCTGTCCTTTTAGACAATATATACAATAAAATTTTATTGCATTTATATAGCAATATACAAAAAAATATATATATAATTTTAAGTAACTTGTCCAACATTACATGGCCAGTAGGTTTTAACTTGGACTTCTGATTCAGGGTCTGTCATTCTTTCTATTTCTCAATCCTGCCCTGTTATAGCCCAGTGACACACCTGTCTCCCATAGAATCAAAATCAAGTAAGCCTAAAGCCTCATGCAGAATCAACTCATATGCATGCTTATTTTTCAGTTCTTTTGAATCTGGATTAAGGAAAATAAGCTAGTTACATTAAAATGGTGTCAGAGGATGCTGCACAAAGCACATAAGCCACACATCATGCATTGTGAATGCAATATGTATTTGTTGAGTGCACAGATGCCATGTAATAGTGTAGATGCTGAACACCCACCTTCTGCTGGGGCAGAAAAATCACCAAATAATGGAAGTAAGGTGCAGCTTTGGGTTTCAATAACACAAAATTTAATGTCCAATAAAGGAAATTCCAATTTTGTTCCATGTTGGGGAATTTATCTCTTATATCTACTGTTATGAGGGATGCATTCTGGAGAATAATCTATAGAATTCTTTAGCTTTGAGCTTTACATATGGTTTGTACTTTAGACTGAAAAAAGTCTTCATAGGTTTTTGGGGGCTGTTCCCATTTCCTGTTTAGTTCTCCTAAGCCAGGGGTTCTTAACCTTTTTTGTTCCATGGACCTTTCTGCCAGTCAGGTGAAAACCACAGACCCCTTACCAAGTCCACACTATACTGTGTGTTATTTAATAAATATATCACACCTCCACCAACATGTCCCCCACAAGAATGTTTTTTTGAATTTTCAATTAAAGCTCTGACTCCCCACCTTACCTCCTCAAAACCACACACACACATGTGTACACAAATCCCCCTTACAAATGAAAGACTGTGGAAGTAATTTGTATTATTTGGGATTATGTTCAACTTCAAGTAAAAGAAGACTGTCCGACTGTGGCTTAAACAAATAGAGGCTGATTTTCCTACCTATCCAAAAGTCCAAAGGTAGGCCTTCCTGAAATTGGTTCAGTGGCTCAGTAATGCCTTCATAGAACCAGACCTTTCCCATATTCTTCTCCACCATGCTTGGTGGGTTGCCTCTCAACTTTATGCTTGTTACCTCATGATGACAAAATGGCTGCCAAAGCTCCAGGCTTTATATCCAAGGCAACAAGAATGGTTCCTGGATACACTGCTGTCCTAAATAATTTGGGTTATGTTAGCAAAAGAAGGAGATGATGGGATTAACTATTGGGTAGGTGACTCATAGTGCCCACCACATCTATTGGATATATTTCCTCTCTGCCCTTAAGGGTTCAAAATGAACTTTTTTATTGAGAAGTGGCTTCTATTTATGTACATATTTGAACAAATTTCCTTATAAGAAAATAATTTAGATGTCTCATGGAATTCATTCAAATTTTTATGACTTGATTATTGCTGTATTATACTTCTGTGTCACTTTACATTTTCATTGTAAAGATCCATTTAAACTTGACAACAGTCATGACACAGAGACATCATGGCCTCTCTGATTCAAAGGAGGAAACTGAGGCCAAAGAAGGTCAGTGATGCATTTCTGTTTAGAGATCAGAGAGTTGACAGAACTTGGTTTGAAATCAGTCCTTGTCCAGGGCTCATTTCCTTTGCTTACCTGCATTCTCTTAACCTTGGTTGAAGTTCCTCCAAGGAGATATTACCCCAGGAGACATAATCATAGTCCATGTTTCCTTAACAGCCTTCCCAAGCTGGCACTGTGCCCTGCTGCTCAGCTCAGGCTGCTGAAAGTGTTGCATTTTTGCTAACATGCATGACATTTTGGGGAAATGAAATCAACAAGGAGCAAAACCCCGGAAAATATTCACAGAGTTTCAAGTTTGGTTGTTATACACATGCGCGTGCACGCGCATGCACACCTTAGAAGTAAATCTTCGCAGATGAGCCTTGGCAGTTAGAAAGTCAGCTTATTCCAGTTTGATCTGAAAAACTTCAAATGTTTTGTTAGAAGTCTGCACTGGGATTAGGTTTGCGCTAGAATTCGGTTTGTGCATCCCATTTCGTGTGTCAGACAGTCAGAGACAGATTCCTCATCCTGAGATGTGGCGGCAGCACATGATCTTTTGAGGGAGTT
Source organism: Cabassous unicinctus (assembly GCA_029593785.1). NCBI lineage: Eukaryota > Metazoa > Chordata > Mammalia > Cingulata > Chlamyphoridae > Cabassous > Cabassous unicinctus. The sequence continues at coordinate 7,914 of JAQZBX010022943.1, read as the reverse complement.
GTGGCTGTTTTCCTCCTACCATTCATTCATAGCAGCTGGCACTTCAGGGGGACAGGGACCCAAGGTGTTATGTAACCCACCACCTTTCTTTCTCCCTAAGAAAAACAAATGTTCCCCTGGAGTTGGGAAAGCTTGCAACTTAAAAAGCAAAGAGGGGGGATCATTTCTTTGTCTGAAATCATGTTTATGCCTTTCTAAAAATGAATCCAGTGGTGCACTCAGTGGCCTCTAGTTAAATAGAGTTTGATAAAATATACATCGAATGGGAACTTTATTTGTCAAGGGGCTGATGGGACATGAATCCCCTTTCCTTTGCCCAGTGTGTGCCCAGGTTTGCAGGTGTCTCTGTTTATGGTGTAGGAACAAATGTGGCCAGACTGGAATGAGGGTAGCTGGGAAGTGTCTATTTGTCATTTTGTAGAAGCTGATGGTTGCAGTGACAATTGTCGGAATGAGAGGCATGGTCGTGGTGATGGTGGCTATATGTGGCTCACTCTCATATGGTGTTTTCTGATAGGAAATCCATCCTTGAATTTGAACGGTGCTGCTCCAGGTCTCAGCAGGAATGAGTGTGTCTCAGGTAAAGGAGGATTGGTTCTCTGGTGGTCACCCCCCACCTGGCCCCCAACCCCAGCCTTGTCACTGATGGGTACATCTGTGCATCACACTGCTAAAGATTTAAGAATGCATCACTGCATCCTGAGCCTCTGTAGTTCAGTGCCTTTGGTTTTGCTATTCTCTTTTCTAAGAATCCCTGCCACCACCACCAACTATGGAATCCTCGACCCCACCTAAAGTTTATATGAAATGCTGCTTCCTCTGGGAAGCCCTCTGTCATATGCCTCCTCCTTTCATCCACGTCAAAATCATCCCCTCCTCTCACCCCTGTAGCTTCTGGCTTGTACTTCTGTTTAGCACTCTTATCATTCTACCCTTCATTAAAGTTATGCAGCTGGATGTTGCTGAACTCTACCCAAGGAAACTCATGTCTGTCATTAGGAAAGCAATGTTACTGGTGAGGCGGGGGGAAGATTTGCCTCTATGGAAGTCAGAGCTAAATTCAGTTTCTCTTCCAAGGAGCCAGATCTCAGTGCAGGGACAGGCTCTTTCATTAGGTGAAACATGTGCACAAACCTCATAAGATCCCAGGACATTTTGTCCAGAATATCAAAATCCATTGACTCATTTAAATGACATCCGTTGGAAACTTCCCAGATGCAGAGCACTGCATCTTGCCTTGAAAGCAAGATTCAGAGGAAAGAATGTCAGTGCGTATCACAGGAATGGAAAGGAAAGGGTGCTCTCTGGAATGTCTGACACAACTATTTTGGTTTAAGTTTATTAATATGAGGAAGGAATTGCCTTGACTAGCAGACCTGGCTATTCTGTGTGGCTACAGCTTGCATTGTATTTCTCCCTTACTTTTTCACTTTAATAATTTTTATTATGCAAGTAAAACATTCTCCATTAGGGAAAAATGTGAAAATGCTGTGGATAAAAGGAAAAAGCAAACCAAACTAGTCACAATCTTTGTCCTAGGAACTGGTTTACATTTTGGTTTTTATTTGCCTGTATGTCTAGATTTTTAGATTGAGATTCTACTTTCTGCAGTGTTTCAAAATTTGTTCTTTTCATTTAAAAATAGATCATAAGTATCTTTCTTATATTAATAAATACATATGTACATCATTTTTAACAGTTTTCTAGCCATAGAAAATTTCAAACATGAAAAAGTGGAGAGAATAGTGTGTGTATATATTTATATGTGTTTATATGTACGTACATATACAGATACAGAGGTTCATATGTATATATGTATATAAATAATGACTATATAATGACCCTCCCATTATCAAATCACAGCCAATCTGATTCATCTCTAGTCCCCACTACCCTTTCCTTCCCACCCTTCCCCACCCAAGCTAGTGGATTATTTTGAAACAAAATCCAGATATTGTTTCATCTGTAAACATTTAAGCTTGAGTCTCTAAAACAAACACTTTTTTAAAAATGACGTTCACAATACCATCACCTCACTTAAAGAAAATAGCAGTACTTCCTTAATATCACCAAATACCCAGTCATTTGCAAGCTCTCCTTCCCTGCTATGTAGGATATATTCATATTATCAGTTCATACCAGTTGAATATATAGATTCATAATGTGTTCAGTTGGTGCTCTGTTCTTGGGCCTAGCAGATAGATAGCACTCTTTTTTCACTATTCCAGTGATGCTGCACTGAATGACAGTGACCACATTATTTGCACAACTGTCCATTTTCTTGTGCTTACTTCCTAAAAGTGGCATTGCTGAGTCAAAGGCTGGGTACATTTTTCAAGATGCTTATTCTGAAATGTCAAATTTCCTTCCAGATTGGTTATCCTCATTTATGCAATTCATGAGCAGTACAGGAGAATGCCTAATTATTCTTAATGTTTTATTCTTCTGGATAAACTTCAGAATTATTTTGTCAAAATAACAATACCATAGAGTTAGCTTTTATTTTTGACTGCATTTTTAATATTATAGATTATTTTTAGGTTAATTTGTATTATAATATTGACACTATGTGTCCAGGAACAAACAATTGATGCCCTTCAGTAAATACAATAAGTTTTCTTTATATGGATTCCCTACCCTTTGTATGAAAGACTGGGTATTTTATATAGTTTTCCCTAATTTTGACTAATTCTTTCTCCCCTCTAATTAATTATTTAAATATTGCTGGTATAAAAGATTAATTTTTGTATGTAAATTCTGTAATTGTCAATCTTACTGAAAATTCATACTAGTTTTGATGTTTTTTTCAGTTGATATCATCTGGTAATAGTTTTGTCTCCTCTTTTGCATTTTATTTCCTTTTCTTGTTTAATTGCACTGGCAAGGTAAGATAATAGGCACCATTTCACTTCTAACATTAGTGGAAATGACTCTGTTCAAGGTTCATTTTTGCTTGATGGTGCTTGTTGGTTGTAATTGAACTTAACTGAGGATTAAGTAATATTGTCAAACACTTAACACAGCCTTTCAGATAATAAACATGCAATAGATGTTTTTTTTAAAGGTTTATTTTATTTATCTCCCCCCTTGCTGCTTGTACTCACTGTGTCCATTTGCTGTGCATTTTTCTGTGTCTGCTTGTTTCCCTTTGTTGCATCATCTTGCTGTGTCAGCTCACCACACAACATGGGCTGTCAGCTCACCACGCCACATGGGCTGGCTTGCCTTCACCAGGAGGCCCTGGGAATCGAACCCAGGGCCTCCCATATGGTAAATGGGAGCCCAACCACTTGAGCCACATCTGCTTCTCAACAGATGTTTTTTGTTATTATTATATTTTTTGTCATGATAAAGTGGTGGGCTTTAATTTCCTTTCATTAAGATTTTTTTTTTAAATTAAGAATGGATGTTGAATTTTTTCTACTGCCTTGTTGGAACATCTGTTTAAATAATTACTTATATTTTTTTCTGACCTGTTAATATTATGATTTATTAGTATTGTTATAGTCTTCCATTTTGGAATATAAGACCAATTTTGTCAAAAGTGTGTTATCTTTTTAAAAAAAATAATGCTGTGTTCTATTAACTGATGTTTTATTTAGAGTATATGCATCTATTTTTGTGAGTTAAGCCAGTCCCTGTCATTATTTTGCAGAGATATCTTTGTTAAGGTTTGAGATCAAGGCTATGCTACCTTTGCAAAATGAATTGGAAGCTTTTCAATGCCTGTCCTGCCCAGTCACTCTCTGTCCTCCTGCCTACTCCACCGAGTTTGTTTTGATATTTGTCTCTTTGAGGAAATTTTGAAGGAACTCACCTGGGAAATTGGCCTGTGACAGAACTTTTTATTTTTTATTTCAAATCATATATGTATTTAAACAATATGTTCAATTTATTCCATGATTTATAGAAACTTTTAAGTTTAAGTTTTCTACTTGTTCTTGAATTAATTTTGGCAATTTATACTTTCAAAAAAAATCATGCTGATTTTGTTGAGCTTATTGGCATAGACCTGCAAACAGCCTTTTATTGTTTAAAAATAGCTCTTCTGCATCAGCGATTATATACTCTTTTTTTTTTTCTTTATCACTGGGTACTTGTGTGCTCTTGGCTTCTGTCTAGATTTGCCAGAGGTTTAATTAATTGTTTCATAGAACCACTTTGTGTACATATTAGAGCTGACTCCTAATTCTATTAACACTATTATTTCCTTTTAAATATAAAAGAATTTAAAGGTATATGTCTTTCTCTGAAGGTAGCTAGAATGGAATCCTTAAAAGGGTTTCTATGTAATATTTTTGTTACTGGTATATTCTAATTTACTGCAGTTGCTGTTTTGAATTATGCTTTTACACAATGATTTCTCAGGAAAGACTTCGTTTCTTAAATTTCAATGGTTTGTCTTTTTATTTATTCATATCTTGTTATTAACATCTAATTTTTATTGCATTTTAGATAGAATATATGACCAGTATTATTCCCAACTGGAAAATTTTCAATTTTTTTTTGGCATATGATGTGTTCAATTTTGAAACTATTACATGGGTATTTAAAAATATCTGTTTGCAATACATAATTAATATACAATAATTAAAGACTGTAAGTCATAGTATTAAAATATTCTCTATCCTTGTTTATTTTTGTTCACTTGGTCAAAGTTGGCAGATATGTGTAAATTCTTCCACATTGTGTTTTATGTTCTCTTGAATTTTAAGAATAATGCATAAGAAATGAGTAAGAAATTGCTTGTTTTATGGGTAAAACAATTGAATATTGGCACTTTCATATGGTTTAACTTATAGTATTCATAACATTTAAAAATTGTATTTGGTTGTTTTGATATTTGGCACCTAAGGGTTTACACAACTTTATAGTTCTACTATGGACCATACCCTTTCTTCTCACTGATGCCCTTGTCTTGAATTCTTTGCACTAACAATAACAGTGCCAGCCATGACTTTTTGTTTGTTTGTACTTTACTCATATATATTTGCCCATGCCTCTTATCTTTTCATTTGATTTTATTTCAGGTACATCTTATACTCAGCTTACAATAGGTTTTTATTTTCGGTCCCTATCTGAGAGGCTTTTATTATAACAGAGGTGCTAAAGCCTATTTGAAAACTGATATATTTGGTTCTGATATCTACCGTTTCAGTTTCTTTTCTGCTTTCCATTTTAAAAAAAACCCTTCCTCTTTCCCTTGAATTCTTTTCCTATTTTTCCTTCTTTTATTTGCCAGTGATCTGGAAGCTTTCCAGCTTTTTTTTTATTCTGCTGGTGCCTCTCATTTATTCTGCCCTCCTTCTTTCTTAAGTTTTATTTATAATAAACTGGATTGTAGAGTCATTTAACTGATATTTGTTAAGGGATTACCATATTCTGTGCACAATAGCTGGCAATGCAAGTTAGGGTAAACAGGTCTATGGAGTAAGAGTTTCTTGGGGTGAAAAATAACAGACAAATAAATAAACAGGGAAATGATCAGAGTGGTACTTCCTCTTCACTCAATTAAAATAGAGTGCTGTGATAGAAAGTTAGTGATGGCTTCTTTAGATCAGGCATCCAGGGAGAGCCACTCTAAGGAAATAGCGTTGACATTGAGATCTTAGGCATGTGGCAAGAGGGAAGAAGGAATGGGAAGATCACAGAGAAGGAAATTTCAGGCAGAAGAATTATATAGAATATGGGGGAGAGCATGGTAACTTTGGGCGATTTCGTTGGCTAAAATAGGTTGGTGAGGAGCAAGTGGAAGTAAAGTGGAGCAGAGTAAAGATGGTGTTGCATGGGATGTGGAGTAAAGAAGGGGTCTTTTGCAGATAGAAGTTACCAGAACACATGCATGTACCAAAGAACTTGATCCAGTAGAAAGTAAGAGATGGATGATGGAGGAAGGCCAAATAGAAGAGCAAAATCCAGGAGATAGGTTGAGTGTGTTAATTAGTATATGGGTCTGACGGTGTGTAAGAGAGACTTCAAATAACAGTAGCTTAAATAAGACAGATATTTATTTCTTTTTCAAATAATAGTTCTAGATAAGCTTTTCTAGGGCTTGAAAACACAGTGTGCTCCATCAGGTTGTCCAAGACCCAACTCCTTCAATCTGTGTATTCTATCATCTGTAATTCTTGACCTCAAGGTCCAGCATAATCTACCACTATCTCCACATTCCAAGGAGAAGAATGGAAGCAGAAATGATAAAGAAGTAAACCGCTTCTCTTTAAGGCAATGTCCCAGAGGTTGCACACATGCCTGCATGCCACATTAGCCATAACTTGGTCACATGGCCGTGTCCAGCTGCAAAAGATACTGGGAAATGAGTACTCTTTCTGAGCATCCTGTGGTGAGTTGAAAATTGGGGTTTCTGTTACCACAGAAAATGAAAGCAGCAGTTATTAGGGGACTAGTCACAGTGTAGCAATTTCTGCCACAGTACAGTAGGAATGGAACCCCCCATGGAAAGTGGAGGGCTTAGCTTTCCACAAAAGACAGGACAATTCCTTCATGTCAACAAGAAGGAGAAAATGGATGTTGATGCTGGAAGGTTTGTGAATCTGGTGGTTAGAGGTGAACTTCATTTTTTGCTGGTTATTGATTTTTCTTTGCAAAAGCAAATTTTAGTCTAAGATGACAAATGCTGGTATGGTTGAGCTAATTCAATTCCTTTGAATGTGAATACCAAATAAGATGAACACTTATAGAAAATATGTATACAAGGAACTCATCAAAATATTCCTTTTCAAGGTGACGTTTAATGATTTCTAGTTTAAGAATGCCCTTCTTCCACCGACAGCTATTGTACCCAGCTAAAGGCACAATACGGTTCTATTTAAAGTAATATGGCAATGATTAATAGAAGAGAGAAGGTATATTTTATTGCCTCACATAATACCAATATAAATCATAGTTCCATTATAGTAAGGTTTGCTGATTAAGTGTAAAATGGCATTAGAAAAATATTTATATTTTGTATTTATTAAAGGAAATGAGATAAAAAGTAGGAGGACTGGGGCATATGAAAATCCTTTATATTTTTTACATAGCAATTTATGTAATCTAAGTGTCTTTTAAAAATAAAAAAAAATATATTTTAAAAAAGGAAATGAGATAGGTGCTGTGCCATATTATCAAGAACCTGGGGGAAAGATCAATGATTAGAACAAAGTTTATTTAAGGATATTATATATTTCAGCAGATATGTCATAAACTAATAGATCAAGAAAGGATTCTTAATAAAGAGTATTGTGGAAATTATTGCACAATTTTGGAAAAGAGTTAGACAATTATTTTGTAAACAATCATTCTTTCTGCAAATGTAAACAAAATCACAGGGAAGCGGGTGTGGCTCAACCGATAGAGCCCCCGTTTACCATGCGGGAGGCCCCGGGTTCGCTTCCAGGGGCCTCCTTGTGAGAGCAAGGCCGGCTGCGCGGCACGGTGGGCTGATGCAGCAGGACCTCACAGCAAGGGGGAGATAAGCAGACACTGAAGAAACACACAGTGAATGGACACAGTAAAACACAAGCAGCAAGGGTGGGGATAAATAAGTAAATAAATAAATCTTAAAAAAAAAATCACATAAAAACCAACAAAATTAAGATATTTCGCTTTACGTTTTTTAAAAAAAGGAGAAAATTTAATATAAAAGGTAGAATAGAGCAAGACATGTTTTTAAAGATTTTATACTTTAAATTGCAAAAAGAAATGACTATATTGGGAAGCGGGTGTGGCTCAGTGGATAGAGCCCCCGTTTACCATATGGGAGGCCCGGGTTCGCGCCCCGAGGCCTCCTTGTGAGGGCACGCCAGCCTGAGTGGTGCGGTGGGCTGATGCAGCAACCTCACGGCAGGAAGCGGCTGTGGCGCAATGGATAGCGCACCCGTTTACCATATGAGAGGCCCCGGGTTCGCTTCC
>JAQZBX010022942.1:6205-25223 GCA_029593785.1 Cabassous unicinctus | reverse complement strand
CCCTGCTCCCCACACCTCCCACGTTTTCCCACATTAACAACATCCTTCATTAGTGAGATACATTCTTTGCAATTGATGAACACATTTTGGAGCATTGCCACTAAGCATGGATTAAAGTTTACATTGTAGCTTACACTCTCTCCCACCCAATTCTGTAGGTTATGGCCAGGTTATGGCCAGGTTATGGCCTTTATCTGTCATTGCAATGTCATTTAGGACGATTCCCAAGTCCCAAAAATGCACCCGTATTACACCTGTTTTTCCCTCTCCCTCCCTCAGAACCTCCAGTGGCCACTGCCTCCACATCAATGATATAATTTCTTCCACTGCTAGAATCACAATAAGTCTATAGTAGAATACCAGTAAGTCTACTTTAGTCCATAGTTCATTCCCCAATCCTGAGGGTTTGGAGATGGTGATGTCCACTCCACCTCTTACTGAGAGGGGGCTGTGATCCCATAGGGCCAATGGATGGGACTCTCTTCCCTGCAGTTGTAGACTCTCTTGGGTCCTAGGAATGGTAGTTGTCCATCATCATCTCCATGTTAGTTGTCCTGGGTGAGACCAATGAACTGGAGGGTAGGTGTTGCAACTCCATTGAGATTCAGGGCTCAGTTGGCACAAGTACAGCCCAAAGATTTAAGTCTCTTGGATGTAAACCCACGAACTCTAATACTAATTATAGATTCTCATAGAAGGACAGAAGAGCCATGTATAAGGAAACCATGTCTTGCCTGTTTTTGAAAACTATCATTGCTTCCTAGTTCTGTGATATGTTCTCTTGAGGACTGAAGGCCTTGCTTCTCTTCAGAGTTATGTGTAGCACTAGCATTTATGCTTTTACACAATTAGGAAGCATACCTGTTTTGTACAGTTTGGAAGGGTAAGGCTGTGGGATGATTTCTCAAGCTCAACACGACTTTTTCACCCATTCAGAATTAGCTTGTGTATTTCCATTGAGTCATCAATCAATGGGCATTTATGGAGGCCTTTCCAGGAGCAAACCTTTGTAGTTATCTACCTGGGAGATAGAAATGTATTTCAGCTCCAGTAGCTCAGCAATCTAGCTGGGGAGATAGACAAGACATATATTTAGCTCTATATATCTCTGTCTCACTTATCTATATATGTATATATGTCATTAACTATAAAATTAGAGCAGTGAGAAAGTTTTTAAGGGCTTCAAACACCAGTTAATTGGGAAAGTGGGTAAATATAATGAGAAGGTTTTTAGAAGACTTGAAATTGAACATGTTCCTTTTGGAACCTGATGATATCTGCATTGGCAAGGCCTTTTCTGATGTTTACTGGTGCCACCCTGGACATAAATTTGTACTTTGGATTCTGTGATTTATTTCCATTATGAATAAATTTTGGATTTATTTTAAGGCTTTTAAAACTTGGAGTGCTGTGGTCTCAGGATTATTTTTCTTAAACATTGTCTCCCTCCCTGTTGGCTGCATTTCAGGACCTGGTCAAATTCTGCACAGTGGGCTGTGTCAGCATCAGAAATGCTATTGAATGATAATAATTATAAAAATTACATATATAAAAAGGATGGATTTTGGTTCCAATTCTATTCAGCTGAACTTGATATTTGACTTTACCAACTCAGTTTTGGCCTCTTTAACATGAAGATTGATAAGTACCCTGCTATCTCTGAAGACTGGGCACAATCATACTTGAAAATGGATTTTAACCCTTGTATAAAGGTACTTGGAATGCAAATTCCATTTATTTCAATCAATAAGTTTTGCAGGTTGACATCTCAAACAGGAATGAAATCTTCTATATACTGTCAGTTCAAGATTGATTTCCAAATGAGAACTAAATAATCACAGTGGACAAGAAGGCTAGGAGGATTTGGCCCTCTGAGTCTTTCCAGAAGACACATTACCATCTTCTGCCACCGTGAACTAGAATTGCCACATTTTTCTCACAGAATCTTATTTCTTGAAACCCAAATTGCATTTTTTGCTTCTCATACATAGCCAGATATCTCAGCCTCTTCCCTGCTCCCCTCTCAGTCCCAGCTCTCCCCAAGCTCATTAATCCTCTATTCCAATGGGAGTTACCAAGAGAAATGGAGTAAGGGGAAAACATCAACCATCTAGAATTCTCAATATTGCTTTAGAGTCCACTTTAATATGGTTTAAATCATAGCTAAACAATAAAGAAGGGAAGGAAGACTGAGGGAAGGAGAAAGAGGCTCATCTAGTGAAGCCTATGGAAACAAACCAGAATCCGAGTGTGCATTGAATGCTGGACCAGGTTGTAAGGAAAATATAGAAATCTTAATGATTAAAAAGACTAGTTTTTGACCCCCAGGAGCTTATAGTATAATTGGGGGGAAAAGGCATGCTAACAGTTTATGGCACATGATGAGACAATTTATAATTGTCAACAGATGTCACTTCCCTTCTATTTCTAGGAAATGGTACTCCCTGTTTCCAATTCCCAAGGAGACCTAGAAATCCATATCCAGTCTCTCTTTAGTGTCCAAGAGTATATACTGGTAGCAGAGGGACATGTGGCATGGATGAGGGGAGCCAAAATTGGGGTCATCTCCTATGGACGCCCCTCTGGCAGAGTGCCTTGTTCTAACAGATTCTCACCCTCTTCAATTCACAGCCACCTCCAGTCTACAAATGGGTTCCCCAATGCTTGCTTAGGATGGATGCAGACTCTTGAGCTCAGAGTCCTGACTTCTCTTCTTTTTTGCTCTCCCATCAGTTTCCTCTCCAGGGTCTAGAACTATCTTCTCATAGGTCTTTTAAACACAGAACTTATGATACTCCCTTTCCTGGACAATGGAACCACCTTCCTGTTCTGCTAAGGGTGGTTGCTCAGAAGATAATTATTTTCTTTAGGACAACCAAGGTGATTTTTTATCATACCTTTTCTTAAAGGCAAGAAAAACAAAGGAAGAAAGAAAACTAAAATGCAAGAAAAACCAATTATCAAGTAAGTGAAGAAATGTGTGCTGAACAACAGACAAAATGACAAGCATTTTCATATATTTCTTTCTATTTAATCTCCAAGATAAAGACTACAGAGAAGTCATTACTCTTCTCACCACCGCCCCGCTTTTTTTAGGAATTACTGGGGATTGAACCTGGGACCTTGTACGTGGGAAGCAGGTGCTCAACCACTTGATCTACATCCACTCCCCATATTCTTCCCATTTTATTGGACAGAAAACTGAGGCTCATGGGAGTTAAAGAAAGTGCTCAAAATTATACACTTAATAGGGCCAACATTGCATATATTTTTGCTGCCCAGATCACAGCTGCTCCTGAGTTAAAAGAAGAAGCACTTCCTGTGAGTTGGAAGCATTCCGGCAACAGGTTTAGGAGGAGGAGATATTCGAACTGCTTCTTGAATTATAGGCTTTAGCTAGACACTGGGAGAAGACAAGGCTATTCCTGGATCGGGGGGAGTAGCATGACTAAAACCACAAATGGTGGAAGTGGAAGGTGTGTTCGGAAGACTGTGTGTAGACTGTTTTGGTTGGAGAGGAGTTCATTCATATAATGAAATGGCACCCAGCCAAAGAGAGGAGAACAATGAAGACTGCTTCTGCCATTGTCATGATTCGGGGGTTTCAGGCAACTCTGTTAAATGAGGATAAACAGTGCTGACCTTCCCTCGCAGGCAGCCTGGGATTCTGAGTCATCAGTGACTGGGAAGTGGCATGCTCCATTATCTGAGGCAGATATTATATCCACCAGCTATTTTGTGCAGTTGAATTTTTGTTCCAAAGAAATGATTCTCTCAGTGTGAGCTCAATAGCAACGGTCCTGATGGTAGTTTCCGTATGTTGTCAGAAACTAGGTCTGAATTTCTTCCAGCACCTCCTGCTCTAAAGCACCTCTTAAGATTAATTAACCTTTTGTGGAGTAACTAGGACATCTGTGTGGGATGAGATGTACTTTGGTCAGACTTCAGTTTTCAGTTGTTTGGCAAGAGGATAATTAATTATAAGAGCTGAATCCGAACAAAGGATTGTTGGAAGAAATTCAAATGAAGCAAAACATCTAATTATCAATGAACAGGACTTGTTGTTGTTGGAGTGAATAAAATACTTAATGCATTGTACATAAGAGGTATTAACAACTTTAACATCTTAAACTCTGCTTTGAGTGTACACTTAATATAAAACATTTGGGATATTTGTTTTTGGAGATGATGAGCTACAATGCACTAACCATAACTAGATAAATAGGAAACAGAAGCCAAGTTAACATCTAAAATAAATATGTATTCCACTTTGAGATAATTGTTACATTGACTTTAACAAGGGTATATCTAAAATCATCTGGCTATTATTACCAGTAACATATAACAACAGACAACTCTTGTCTAGAGGAGAAAGTTGGATTAAGATGCACAGTAAGAGATACAATGCAGGAAGCTAAACGCAATGCAAAATCAATGTCTTTAACATAAATAGCTACTGTGATAGAGATGGTTTCCCAAAGCTTAGCTTTCTGAGGTGAATCACCTCCCGCGTTTAGCCTATATCAACATGATACAAATCTCCTACAAAACCCATAAGCATGTTACAGCCAGAGGTTCCAGCTTGATTTCCTTCACTATGGTAATGGGGTAGATTAGTGGACAATGAGAGAAACCATCCACTCTCAAACAAAATGATCCTTAAGATTGGTTGTTACCTACATTCACTGATAACTTCTTTACAAATATTGCATGATTCTATCTGGGTGAGAAAATATGATTCTAGTTCAAGTTTATAAATATCACCAGGCTTCCATTGGCATGGGGATAGTATGTCCTTTCTTATTTATTTCTCTTGCTGCTATAAAATAACTTTCATTCCTATTTTCTTCTCTCTATCTCATAGCTTCTGCTGCCTCATGTTAATACTTGCTGTCCACTCTTTGTGTCTCTGTTTCCACAACTTTCTCTTGTAAGCTGCTGCTGGGAGACAGTTCTCCATGGATCACTTGCATTTCTGCCCATCTTGTGAGAAGAAGCACTGTCAGATTTTGTCCTGGATTGTCTTTTCAAGGATGTTTGTAGAGTGAACAGCTCATGGAAGATAGATCTAGCGTCTCCTTCTGGAGCAGAGGGCAGGTTTATTTGCTGGTCAGTATAATAAAGATAATGTCTCCCTTAACGGCAAAGGTAGGGAAGTTTTGCTAGTAACCCATTATAAAAGATTTAGGTTTACTAAGTTTGCATTTCCTTAGCTGTGATGCAAATCTACTGCATGCATAGCATCTACCTGGGTTGCTCAATGTCGCCCCTTTGGGAGTAAGAGGAATGGGAGGACAAGGGAACTTACACAAATATGACGCTGATACTGCTTGCTGTGCTGTAAGTAATAAATCCTTTGTCTCTGACCCTGGCATTTTGTGTCTTCTGCCAGCAACCCATGAAACCATGGCAGGCTAAATTGCTAGCTTGCAAAGCTCAGGTCTCTTCAGAGTTCTTGACATATATGTCTTACATTCCAGCTCCCTGAGAGGATATGACCAGTCAGCCAGTCACCATCCAGTATAGGAGATCCCTGTAGGGCTGAACTTTTATTATAGATTATCCGATAGACCAGTTAATAGTTGGCTGCCTTTGGATTAGGTATTCCTACTTGGACTAGTCATCTGTGGCCAAATTTTCAAAGTCACTTTGTTCAAATATTGGGTCCTGTGAATGAGGAACTCATTAGAAAGGGGCTATGGGCTTGGGAAACCCTTCAAGGTTCTCAGAAGCAGGCATTATAACTTGTACCTTTCCTAGACTGTTCAAGGAAATGCTATTGATAAATAAAGTCACCTCTATAACTGTCCTGCATATTTTGAGGTTTTTGTGAATGTAGGTGAGTATATCCTTTCTTCTATAACTCATCAGTTCTCTGCCTAAAGAGAAAGAGTTTGGTAAATCCTATGCTCCTAACATTGGATATCTGAGATGAATGCTCACATTTGCTGTGGTGGACCTTGTTGGTTCTCTCTTAGCATTTATCCCACCATTGGAAGAGCAGTCATGTGGTTTGACTAAGATTATCTCCAGTTTCAGGCATGGACCCTGACTGATCAAAATCAACCAGCAAAATCCTATCCCTTTTGTCACTGGGATTAATGCAGAGGTAGGCCAATGACTGTAGAGCATTGCTTGGAAAGCACTCTTTCTCTTTTTTGGATGATCTGATATGGATATATGAATCCTAAATGTAGCATCCATTTTGTCACCAAGAGGAAAGCCAGCCTAAAAATAAAGCTGACACCTGGAGAAAGGAAGAGCCAAGGAACTAGCAAAAAATCAAGCTAGAGCCCTAATTAAACTATCTCCAGAGTCTATATAATTTTTGGTCATTTCAGTTATGTGAGCCAGTAAATTAACCTTATTGTTAATATCATTTGAATTGGGTTTTTATCAAAAGCATCTTAAGTGACCCATTTACCAGTTTTCATAACATCTGAGATCACTCAAGGATTAATGTTCTGAGATATATGGATAATAAAGACATCTTTCTAAAGTTGAATCAGTGTACTTTAATACAGGAGGCATCAGATATAGCAATCTCATAGGCATATCTCTTTTCCCAGAGCCTAGCACATAGTATGTACTCATAAACATTTATGGAATGAATCAATGAATGCTGCCTATTGCTCCCCAAAACTTACCTGTTACTTTCCTACTCTGGTTACACCTTCTCAATTGCCTTGATTGGACTTTTGCTTCAGAATTTGGAGGACAAGGTTAGTTACTGAAAGGTTAAAAAAGAAGAGAACCAAAAAATATTGTTTCCACAAACAATGATGACCCATGCCTTCTTGCAGTGCCACACTCTTCAGGAATGGAGAGTGGTGATTCCACACTGGTGATTCAGCAGGCTAGGCCGTACATACCGCTTAATCAGAAGTTATAATTTTGGGTTTGGACCGTTTAGTGGTCCATGATAATCTTCAGCTTACATTTTGTGGTAAAAGACTAACTGGTTTGGTTGAAATAGACTGTTATTTTCTTTAGAAACTCACCAGCCCTAGAACCATGTTTTAGAACTCAGCACTGCCACTTTTACATGGAAAAAATAATGTTTCTCATTGAAAACTGCTACATAAGGAACAAAGACAGAGGTGGCCTGACCCTGCCTACAGATATCACTTTCATCTGTTGTAAGTGGAAGAACCAGACAGAATCACACCCAAAGTGAGGGAATATGCTAAATATGGCTGAAGCCATGTTAAAATGATGAAGAATCCTGGTGGGACTTGCAGCTTAATACTCCCAGCTCTCCAGACCACATGCTTGCTGATATCAGGCTTTTCTAAATGATGTGGAAATAGTTGAAATTGGAATATCTGGGTCAGCATAATTTAATGTGTACTGACCAAAAAATCAAACCTGAGCGGAACATTGAGACTTCCCCAGTGTTCTCTCTTTCAAATGCTTTGGTACATCTGGAGAACTGGAGAACTCATATTGTCCCCTGACTATGGACAGCATATCCACAAGTTGCAACAAGTAGGTGACAAGGTTATGATGCAACAACCAGCCACCTGGGAAATAAGGCAGAAAGGGTTCTTTCACTGAGGTGCATCATTTATAACACTCTGCCACTCACACATCTTGGAATGTTATCCTGGAATCTCAAAGGTGGTTCAAAAAAGAAACCCAGGTCAAGGAATTGTCTTATAGGTAGATGTAAAACTGGTCATATATCATTTGGAGAGCAGAGAGCCCCCTGATATTTCAAAAAGACAAAGGGGCTTTTTGTCCTGGTCAAAATTTGAATTAAAACAAATTCTGTTACCAAAATTCTCCATCATTTCCATGATTGAGTTTCATTTCAGTCTTCATTATTTCATTAATGTAGCATTAAGCACACATTTTCTTAAATTAACATTCAGGTTATCTCCATTTATTTCCTTCAATATTTAGAAGTCCAAAATACCATTGCTTCTTTCTCTTAAGTATCCTGACAAATTTAGATTGCCAATGATTTTACTTTTCTGGTCAGCAAAAATAATCCCTGTTAACCATTTCCCCATGGTATCCTTCCCAGCAGTAAGAATTGCCTAGATCGTCTTTTTTTTTTTTCTTTTCCCATAATGAGTCTGCCAACAGACACCCGAATAATGGAAATCTCCATTGACTACTGTGGAGCATCTCCGTCTGGGCTTTGTAACCTGCATCAGAAAAACGTTTTCAATATCCTCTTTCTGGATGGTCTGTGTGGCAGTTTGAGATAGTTTATGAACCCCAAAAAGAGATTATGTTTTTATACTAATCTATTCCTCTGGGTGTGATAAACTTTGATCATATTAGATTCAGCGGAGATGCCTTTGATTAAATTATGTTAAGATTAGGACTTTGATTTGACCACATCATAAGGGCAATTCAGTTTGAGTCCATACCCCCTTTGTGGGCTATATAAATGGACACTCAATCAAAGAGACACACAGAAGACACACCAGAATAGAGAGTGCTCCATAGACATGGCAGAGGAGAGAACTTGATCCTGGGGCCCCAGAGAGAGATGAGCCATTTGCCCGATAGTTTGCAATTGAAGAGACTAGAGCCCTGAGCAGCTAAGAAGGCCCAGAAATGAACCCTCTAGCCTACAGCTGAGATCAGAAGAAGCTGGGTCCAGGGAGCCTTAAGAGAGAGAGGAAGGTTGAACCCTCGTAGACATGGCCCACCAAATTGTTTCAATATGTGGCAACAGACTTTGGTGAGAAAAGTAATCTTGAGTTGGGGACTCTTTAGGGCCTTATAACTGTAAGCTTTTACCCCAAATAAATACCCTTTATAAAAGCCAACAGATTTCTGGTACTTTGCATCAGCATCCCTTTGGCTGACTAATACAGTCTGTTTCTTCTTTATCATTATATAAATCCTCTTCACAATGCTTCTACCTTCACATGTGTGCATTTCCCTATAGGAATATATCCTCTTACCTTATTACAGCACTTGAGTATGCTTAATTTTCTCTATTATTCACTTCTCTACTGTCTTATTTTCTTTTAAGCATAGACTTATTTTATTTAGCTGGATTTTAAGCATCCCAAGAATAGGAACCATATCTTCTAATTCTTCTTATGCCTCCAACACCACTTAGCACATTGAAGATGTCTAATAAATATGGTTTCCTAGTAACATCAGTTTCCTGGTCTTAGTTTCATTTACATTAGTTTGCTTTCCTTTAAAAACAGCCCTCAGCTTTATAATTAATATTTTAATTGTTTATAAACTATTTCAGACTTCTTCTAAACTTATTTCACCTGATTTCACATTAAAACTGGATTTGACTAGAAAGGAATCTTAGATGTATGGGCTGTGACATATGTATTTTTGAAGCATTGCTACTAACCATAGATTACAGTTAGTTCCCCTATCTTGAGGATTTTGGGATGGTGATGTTTACTCTGCTTCTAATTGAGAGGGGCTTAGATCCCATGGGGCAGATGGATGGCGCTATCTTGCTTGCCATTGCAGATGCTTTTGTTCCTTGGGATGGGTGTTGTCCATCATCATCTCCTTGTTAGTTGTCCTGGGTGAGTGAAATGAACTGGAAAGTAGGTGTTGCAACTCTGCTGAAATTCAAAGCTCAACTGGCATATGGACGGATCAAAGATTTAAGTCTCTGGGACATATATCTATCAAATATAGTGCTAATTAAGGGGCAAATAAAAGGGGCAGAAGAGCCATGTGTAGAAAACCTATAAATGAGTCTAACTCTGTTACACTGGGGAGCATAAATTCCAAAGTAAGGCTCACTGACAGGATGTCAAATTCCTGAGCTGTCTGCTCTGCTTATAGTTTCTGGATATCTCTAGAGCCCTCAGGAGCCCCACTATTTGAGGAGAGTTTACTGTGGCAGTCAATGAGATCCTGATGAGACTTGCATAAACGTAACCTTTGGAATGACCTCCTGACTCCCTTTGAAATCTCTTATCCGTAAAAACTCATTTGTATTTACCATTTCCCCCTCTTGGTCAAGGTCTTTTTCCAGATGCATTGCTAGTTGGTGCTAGGGCAGCTCACCCTGGGAATCATGTCCCATGCTGGGGCAGGGGGGAGGGGTAGGTGTGTGTTTATATGCTGAGTTTGGCTTAGAGAGAGGCCACATTTGAGCAACAGAAAGGCTTTCAGGAGGTAACTCTCAGGCAGTATATAACACTAGGCTAAGTTTCAATTTCACAAGAAAAGTTTCATAAGTACAGTCATCACTGTCAAGGGCCTGGTGTAATGGTCTTTCTTCCTTCACTAGGCACGGCATTTGCACCTGGGGGATTCTTGCTGTCTTATTAAAGAATGTGGCAGAACTCCCTAGGATGGGAATCTAATATTCTTTCAGTTATTGTATGGATCTCCACCCACTGAGCAATGCCCCATGAACACTTAAACATATTCATATGCCTTAGAGGCATGCCCTAGGTGAACCCCCTCCCATGCATCCTCCCATCACTGACACCCTGCACTAGTGATCCTCCCCAAGATATATATATATATATTTATGTTTAAGCCAGGATCCTGTTTGTGGCTTTTTTTGTTATTGCTACTTGGTAGTAAAGAATTTAGCCTTGCTTGAGAAAGGTCTGGCCTTTGCCCTCAGCCCCTGGGAGGTAATCTCTAAACCCTTGGAATGTTCTGTCTGATAAAAGTGCCTTTGTTTACCTGGAGGTTTTGAGCTACAATAGTATGCTTTAGAGTGGAGGCTTTGGATTACATGGTATGAGCTTGACCTCCGTAAGGGCTAGGGACTGAGATCAGCTTAGGTGGGTAGTCAACTGTGCCTACGTAGTGGAGCCCCAATAAAAACTCTGGAGACCAAGGCTCAGGTAAGCTTACCTGGCTGGCGATATTCTGTGTGTATTGCCACACACTGACAATGGGAAAGTAGTGCTGTCCATGAGTCCACAGGGATAGGACAACTGGAAGCTCCACTTTTGGAACTTTCCTGGACTCTTCCGTACATGCTTCTACCTTTGGCTGATTTTAATTGGTGTCTTTTA
Organism: Cabassous unicinctus; assembly: GCA_029593785.1. Taxonomy (NCBI): domain Eukaryota; kingdom Metazoa; phylum Chordata; class Mammalia; order Cingulata; family Chlamyphoridae; genus Cabassous; species Cabassous unicinctus. The sequence goes on along the minus strand of JAQZBX010022942.1, from coordinate 14,241 downwards.
GCTGTATTCAACCATAACCATGAGCATAACAACTTTTAGTAGGTTCTGTGACTCCTTCTAGTGAATTATCAAACCTAAGAATGGTGCTGGGACATTCAAATTTGAAATATGTCTCAGAAATGAGGGTGGTCTTGTGGACTGTGCCTTCTCTTATTAAATGTGCTAAAGTCAGAAAGGTTTAATTAGTAAAGTTTTATTTTTCTTCTACAACTGCCATTAAATATGCTCTGTTAGATTTCCTTCTTTGCCATCTCAGTGACAACTTGGGCAGACCTTATAGCTTTGCAGTCAATTTTAAGTGTTAACAAACAAGTGCATTTTCAAGTATTTAATAGTACAGCCTAAGTTAATACAAAAACTTTAATCTCTAATTCAATTCAAGCTTTTCCAAGCACTCTCCCCCTCCCCTACTGCCCAGGGCAGATATGATTCCTGAATGCAGTAGACATGCAATAAGGCCTGTTCTCTCTCTGGTTCTTCACCCAGCAGACTGTTTCCAGGCTCTTGCAGAGTTGGGATGGCAAGGAGGGAGGACAGGTAGATGGTAACAGTTTCTAACTTGACTGGTACAGGAATAACTGGGTGTCAGTGTTCTCTGTGTGGCAGATTGGCAGATATCCAAATGCTGATTTTCTTTAAGGGGTGTGTTTGGTGGGTAATTGAGGACCCTGCCCACTGCCCGCTCGCATACTCAGGGAACTCTGTCCCGCATGGGGCAAAGTATACTCTGATTGATCTCTTGTACACCCTCTCAATACTTTGCTATGGCTGTAAATCTCACCAAGCTTTTTTTTTTTTTTTTTAAATTTTTATTTTTTTACTGGGGTCCTGTGCCCTGTAGGCAGATCTCTTTCAAAATGTCTCTGGTTTGGCTAGCTTCTATGGCATTCCCACGACCCAGGAAACCTGCATTCTGCCACAGCTGGTATCCTCTCGGGGCAGGTGCTATTTAGGGGGGAGATCAGATTCTCTCAAGAACTCTTTCTTGCCGTATTCCCTAAGATCATTCAGACAAGGACTAAGATGCCAGTATTTCTCAATGCAAGTGTTCAAGCCCCTCCCAATTGGCACAGGGTGGTGCTGGAAGGGTGGGGCAGAGCATCCCCATGTCCTTCCTTCTCCATGGGACAGAGACTGGAAAAACCACTTCCACGAATTTCTCTAAAGAATCTTCTCTCTTTTATGCTGGCAGGCTATGGGCGATGGGCTAAGGTTCCTAGGACTGGTTTTGGCTGTTTAGCTAGTCTTGCAGGGAGGGTGTTTGGACTACGGGGCGTGTCTCTCCTTGTTCTTAGCTCTGGCTTTAACCTTGGGGATGTTAGATGAAGCCCAATTAACATTCTGGCATAACACAAAGAACAACTTGTGGCACTAAAGGTGTCATGTTTCTCTAAAAATAAAATATGAGTATACATTTCTTTCAGTTTTGATTTCAGAGTCTTCTACATGGTTCTTAAGGGTAAAGCAAGGCAATTTGAAAGCCCAGATGTTTGTTCTTGTCTTATGCTAATATCACACCTATTATTACCAAATTCAAAGCATTTGATTAAGGAAAGAGGAATGAGATAGGTAAAAATTAAAATATAAACTCATTGAATGATATTTGAGTTCAGTATTATTTATGCTGACTCTTCTTTCAGTTGAATATTTAATTATATTCAGTGAAATATTATTTGGTTGGGAAAACCTAGTATAAAATGAAACATATTATATGTGATTCTTGGCTTTAGAGATTCCAGTTTCTCACACGGTTTCAAGATGTCTTAATGCTGAGAATTGGATTCGCAGCGTTGGGTTTCAAGTCAGGCAAATTGCTTAGCTTTGTGACCTTGGATGAGGCATTTTAATAGACTAGATTGTATTATTTTTAAATTGAGAAGATTTTACTAGGTGATCTTTGAAGTCCTTCAAACTTCTAACAGTTTGCAACATTTGGATAATATGTTCATGCTGGTGTGAATTGAAAATCACCAGCTTAAAAAATGGTAACTGATTTTCTAAAAGATGCAATTCAACATTCTCACTAACCATAGTGGATTAGAAAGAGAATTTCATCATTCACCATATGATTCATATTGCTTTAATTTTATTATTTAATTTTGCTATACTTGCAATAATTAAACATTTAATGATTAGTGACTTTAATTATATGAATCACTTATTCTGATACTACCATTTTCCCTTCACTGATTGTAAAACAAGTTACTATTTTCTTTAGACTATATTTATGTTTTCTTTTTTATGTAGAAAAGTAATTTATTCCATTATAAGCATCTACACAGTTAGTCATGAAGAATAACAGGTCACCCAAAAGAGAGATGTTTCCAAAGTAGTGGTAAAGGACTATCCCCTAAAACAATAAAACAAACTCTTATTCAGGATTAATTTTTTTTTTTTTTAAAGATTTATTTATTTTATTTATTTATCCCCTCCTTGCTGCTTGTGCTGCTGTGTCCATTCGCTGCGTGTCTTCTCTGTGTCTGCTTATCTCCCCCTTGCTGTGAGGTCCTGCCGCATCAGCCCACGGCACCGCGCGAGCCGGCCTGCCCTCACAAGGAGGCGCCGGGAGGCGAACCCGGGGCCTCTCATATGGTAAACGGGTGCTCTATCCATTGCGCCACACCCGCTTCCTGCCGTGAGGTTGCTGCATCAGCCCACCGCACCGCTCAGGCCGGCGTGCCCTCACAAGGAGGCCTCGGGACGCGAACCTGGGCCTCCCATATGGTAAACGGGGGCTCTATCCACTGAGCCACACCTGCTTCCCTCAGGATTAATTTAATTTTAAAAACCAACATCAGCTATTGATTCATTCTTCTTACCTTAACTAGACAGTCTACCTGTGGCAGTCAGGTAAAAGCATACATCTTTACAACTTGGTGGCCCCAAGTTTAAAACACAACCATTTCACAGAAAGGAAAGAAATAATATGAAACAGCTCAAGAAATGCATTAATGAGCAAAAATATATGGAGACAGAGAAACATGTAAAATAAAGCTTTAACTTAACTGAAGAAACCGAGAGGAGGCCGGTCTACCTAGGAAAATGTTCATCCTGGAAAGTCAGGTATGATAATTTTAGAGCAGGATCTGTATGACTTGAATCTCTCCCCTATTTCCTGAATAAACACATCTTGCTGTATTATACTTCATGGCTGAGACATCTACCACACTTGGCTCTATTCCTTATGTACTCTAACCTTAAATGAAACTGAAAAACTTGGGAACATAACATAAGAAGAAAATGACCACATACATATATTCCCCTTTCTGTGTCTACTTCACACTTGGGTTTGATTCTAGAAAATTCCTGAAGAAAATTTAAATATAAGTTTGTGGCTTTGCTGAATCAAGTCCCCCAGTTAATATTTAGAAAACACTCAATGTCTGGGCAAATAGCCTTGCTGATGGTAGCTATAGAGGGGTAGCTGAACAAAGCCTGTGTTTCAAAACCAGTGTTCCATCAATCTCAGGGCTGAGAGGAAAGAAAGGGGAGTTTAAAATCACAAGTGCAGACATATCTAGGATCCTTGACCTTCTTGATCCACGCTTCCTTCAGGGTCTTCAACATTACAAATATTCTCTGCCATCTCCACACTTGCATGATATTGTCTTCTGATACAGAACAAATCACCCAAGGTTCTTGGGATTCCAGGAGAAATCAGATATTTTGGCAGTTTGACCGTGATGAATAAAAAACATCTCTGGTGGTCCATCTTCTAGGGATTGTTCCTGTCCAAGTTTACTTAAATCCCATACATTCAGTGTATGATCAGTACCACTGGAAGCCAAAATAGTTTCATTGTGAGGTTACCACTGAACCTGGAATACTTCATCCTTATGATTCAAAGGAATGCGACTTGAGTTTCAGATTTCTCAGATCCCACAAGGCAACAGTCTTATCAGCTGATCCCATGGCAAGAATGAACTCATTATAAGGATTGAAAGAGAGGCAGTTCACTTCAGCTGTATGAGCATTTACTGAGTGGCTTGGTTTGGGAGTATTGTTTGAACGAGTATCACAGATCATAAGTTTCTGATCATCAGCAACTGATCCAAACAGAGACTCATAGTGCAGATGCCAGGAAACATCTACTACTGCTGTGTGCCATGTAAAGATGGTCTGAATTCTTTTCCTTCCTTTGGAATGGCACTGATGTCCTATAAACAGATGGTGTGGTCAACTGAAGCACTAAGTGTCTACTGAGATTTGGGGTCCAAGAAAGCCCATAGCCTTCTGATGTCCATGGAGCCATAGGTCTGAGCTGTACTCTCCAGAAGGGTCTGGTTTAGAAGGGTGTTTCGTGTAGTCAAAAACAAGAACATCACTGGATGGATTTTTTGTTGCAATGATGCAAGGATCTGGGACATATAACTGGCCCTGTTTACTTCTCCTTCATGGTTGATCTTTGATTTCTATTTCAGATTTTCCACTAACTGAGCTAAAACCTCCAAATTCTTCTTTCTCACTATTGCAGTGTGATACATCAAACTGAACATCATCACTAGGGAATTGCACACTGGCTATCACAAGGTGGTTTTTTTTCATCCCATACATGTATCCCCAGGACAAGTTGATGAATGCTGAAATCTTTTCCTTCTGGTCTGGTTACATCTTAAAGCCACTGTGCAGTGAGTCTGGGCCACTCCAGAGCATGGGACATCACCAAATCATAAAGAAAAGGAGTGCTCTTTTTCCACATTTTGTACTCCTTATTGATCACCCGTTCTTCCACTGTGTCATCAAAGGCTGCTTCCTTGTCCGGTTGTGGAAGGGGTGGGGATGCATGCATCCTCTACTGTTTCCTTATTTATATTTTCTGTACTACTACTAAAGATTAGATTTGACTTTATTATCTGAACAATGGGCCTAATAACACATGGCCCTGCATGTCTCCTACAAATGTGTTCCTCAGACTTTCCTACCAGAGCATATGACACCAAGACACAAGTCAGGAGTCACAGGGTGTATTAGTCAGCCACAGGGGAGCTAATGTGAAATACCAAAAATGGGTTGGTCTTTATAAAGGGTATTTATTTGGGGTAGAAGTTCACAGTTACCAGGCCAGAAGGTGTAAATTTCTTCTCTCACCAAAGTCCATTGCCACGTGTTGGAGCAAGACAGCTGCCGACGTTTGCCAGGGTTCAGGCTTCTGGGGTTCCTCTCTTCCCGGGGCTGTGTTTCTCTCCAGGCTTAGCTCCTGGTTCCTCCACAAGGTCAGCTGTAGACAATTAGGCGAACAGCTCTCTTCTCTTCTCCTGGGGCCTTCTTTCCAATATCAAAACTGCTTCTCAAAAACTGCTTCCTCTGTTCTTTGCCTTGCCTTTTATATTCGATTCCCCACCCACCAAAGGGTGGGGCTCAACGCCCTATGACATGGCCCACTCAACGCCCTAATCATAACTTAATCATGCCCAGATTAACAGATCAGTTTACAAGCATGATCCAATTATATTTTTGGAATTCATAATTACACCAAACTGCCCGACTGCAACACAGGGGTAACTCTTTTCTTCACCCTTGATGTTCAACCAGCTAGAAAACCCTTGGCTCAAACTCCAGAGCAGTTCTCAAATTTGTCCATTCCTCTCCACCTCCTCAGTCACTACCAATTCCAGTGATTCTTGTCTGGATGAAGGTAGAAACCTCCTCAGTGTTCTCTCAGATTCTTCTCTTACCCCTAGGCGCAACGGGGTCGTTACACATGTAAACCAGGTCACTTTCATCATCCCCTAAAATCTTCCAGGGGCATTTGTTTGCACTTAGAATGAAATCCAAACACTCTATCAGGTTTCTTAGTTAGGTGAACTAGCTGTGCTGATAAATAAAACTCAAATTTTCGGTGGCTTAATCCATGAAAATATACCCCTGGCTTAAATAATAGTTCAGGGCATATGTCCAGGTTATTGAGCATTTTTGCTCCATATGATGATTCAGAGACCCACGTTTTTCCTCTGTGGTCCTATCATTCCCTGGGGCCTTAGAGTTTTCTGCATCCAGCTGACAGATGGTGGACAAGTAGATGGCAAAGGCACACCTCCTTAACTGCTGTGTCACTAATATGACCACATCACACCTGCTCACATTCCATTGTTGAGAATTGGTCACATGGCCTCACCTAGAAGCTAGGGTTTCTGGGAAATGTAGTCTCTGTCAGGAAGATACTTCCCAGCCACAACACTTACTATGGAAGGTGCATCGTGGATCTTTGGTGGCACCTAGCCATCCTGCCACACATGGTCTTCAAGATACTCCATGGGTTGCCCCTACCTCTCCAACCTCATCTCATACCCTTTCTCCTATGTTCTGGTTGCACTGGGCTTCTTCCTATTCTAATTTCAAGGTCATCCTTGCCTTAGGACTTCTGTGTTTTCTTTCCTCTGCCTGGTAAGTTTTGTTCCCAGCTCTTTGTTGCCCAAGTCTCAATCCAAATGCCATCAGGAATTCCTGCTTGAATACCCAATGTAGTCTCTCTATAAATTACTGGTTTAATTGTCTTCACAGACAAATCAACTCCCTGGGATTATCTATGCTTATTTATTTAGTTATAGTCCATTTTTCTTCCACTCCCCATCTGTGTAATGTAAATTCCATGCCTGACTGTCTTGCTCGTTGCTGTATATCTTTCCAGCACTCAGAACATGACCAGCACACTGATAAGTCACTCAATAAATATTTATTGAAAAAAATGGATAGAATCTTCTAGTCCTAGAAGTTCAAAATCCATAAAGAAGTGGCAGAATGTGAAGGTTGGCACTAATCCACATTTTCCATGACTAGGACTATTCTAATCAATCATTCAACCAGTAAAATCAACCATCTCTGCTGCATTAAATCCTCATTTCACCATCCTGGAAGAACCGGGTAGGATATCATAATCCAACAAATAAACAAACAAATCTATATATAACCTGTTGCAATTTAAAACAACATACTTATTTCTCTTGGAATTTAGAAAATATTCTTTTTCTGACTAAATGTGAATTTACATTACATGTGGTTAATTTTGTCTGCAAGTAATTCTCATCACTAGTAATACTACTACAAAGGTGTCAGTTTGTCAGGGTATGCTATAACAAATACCACAAACAGTTTGTCTTAAACAACAGGAATTTATTGTCTCATGATTTTGGAGGCTAGAAGTCCAGCATCAAGATACTGTCAGGGCTTGCTTTCTTCCAGAATCTGTTGTGTTCCGGCAATCCTCTGTCATATGGCTATCTCTCTCACTTGTATCTGCTCTTCTGGTTTCTGCTGACTTCTGGCTTCTATTTCCATGTCCAATTTCTTTTGCCTATGAGGACTTCAGTGCTTTTAGGTTAAGGCTCGTCCTCATTCAGTTCGGCCACATCTTAACTAATAATAGCATCTTCAAAGGTCCTATTTACAAATGGGTTCATACCCATAGGATGCGGGTTAAGACTTGAACATTTCTTTTATAGGGCCATGATTCAGTCCCCAGCAGGAGGGATACAAATGAACCAACACAAAGTAAATCTAATGGCTGCTCCAATGGCCAGTTTTAAAGCTGTTAGTGAAACCCAAGGTGTTAGAATTTTGTGTGTATTCAGAATTTTAGAACGACTACTTAATTTATTTTCTCTATTATTACCAGGGTAAAAATTCAAAGCCCTTTTGAATTCTCTTTGATGAAATCACTCACATGGATGGAGCATTTTTTTAAAAAATGTATTTTATTCTAATGAGAAGCAATCAATATTAGAGAATGGAAAAATATTGCTTTCAAAGCTGAAACCTTTGATCTTGAATTTTTTGGCCCTGCCATTTACTGTGTATCCTTGGGTACATCAAATTATTTTGTGCATCAGTTTCTTGATCTATAAAAAGGGAATAATAATATTTGCCTCAAGGATTTTTTTTGTGTGTGAGGACTAAATGTGAGTGTTTAGCCTGAGGCACTTAGCAGGTGATCAAAGATTGTTAGTTTTCTTCTTTTCTGGTATATAAGTTATTTCTTTACTCAATTTAGCTCAAAGTTCTTTAGAAGACAAAGACGGTGGTGCGGGGGGGGGGGGGGG
>JAQZBX010022941.1:0-31200 GCA_029593785.1 Cabassous unicinctus | reverse complement strand
TCTGTGTCTGCTTATCTCCCCCTTGCTGTGAGGTCTTGCCGCATCAGCCCACAGCGCCGCGCGAGCCGGCCTGCCCTCACAAGGAGGTGCCAGGAAGCGAACCCGGGGCCTCTCATGGTAAACGGGTGCTCTATCCATTGCGCCACACCCGCTTCCTGCCGTGAGGTTGCTGCATCAGCCCACCGCACCGCTCAGGCCGGCGTGCCCTCACAAGGAGGCCTCGGGATGCGAACCCAGGCCTCCCATATGGTAAACAGGGGCTCTATCCACTGAGCCACACCCGCTTCCCATAACATAGCAATTTAATATCAACCATCATCCTCTGAAAAACTCAACAAGCTCTTAAGCCAAATGTTATTATTATTTCTTTCTCTATTTCCATTCCACTTCTTTCGTAGAATTTTATCCTAATGTAATATATTTCACACTTAAAAGTTTTTCATTATTAGCCTTTCATATTTCTCGGCAATGAAAATATGCAAATAAACTGACATTTAATTTTCATGCCCTGTGACCCTAAGGTTTTTGTTGATTAAAACAATTCTGGATTGACTTATTGCAGCTATTATTACATAAGTGATCAAAAAAATACTTTAAATAATTATTAAGTACAAATGTAAAATTTTATTTAATTGGTGTCTCAATGTGCTCCCTACTGTCATATCCCTTGGGAAGTTTCTGGGAACCCCAGAGGCATATATAAGGCAGGATTAAGAATAATTTGGGGTGAAAACCTCCAATTTTAAGATGCCAAAGAAAACAAGGAAGGATTCTGATGCTTCTTTAGCTACCATACCAGAGGGCGCAAAGGCCCAAAGAAACCCAGTGACCATAACTTAGTATTAGCTGAGGATGCTTCCGTCTAAGATGACACAGGCATTTCTTAAAAATAAACACACCGATGAAACAACTTCCTTCATGGTAACCGCGCCTAAAGGACCAGGGCTGTGGAGGTCCACCTGGGCATGAGCCAGTGTTTCTCAGCCTCAGGACGTCAGGGGAACTTCACCAGTCCTGGTGGGTCTGCGTACACATTACACCACACCTTTTTGTCTGTGAATATTCACTTGTTCAGAACATATATTTCCTTTAAAATGAAATTCTATCACTACATAAATGAAGAAAAAAAAAACAAAAAACACTAGCACTCTTGTTTAAGAAGTTACCATCAAAATAAATACATGAACAGTTTTATATTTTAACGAATGAATGAATAACATCCGTTAATGTAATCTAAATCAACTTGGTAACCCCCCAGGAATATGTGGACTGTATCTGAACACTGGCCTGGGCTGTCAGCGGCTGCAAACCACCTGGAGCCTGGGGATTCAGAAGGGCCGGGAAGGTGGCCCTTGGGCTTCCATATGGGGGCCCAAGACTTCCATGCTGCTGAGGAGTCATGCTTAGCATTTACTCTGAAAAGTGCTGTTCAGAGTAATGCTTAGACTCACATCTAAGAGTCCAGCCCATCCTTGATTCCAGGGAAGCAATATTTCCAAACCAGAAGTGCTCCATGAGCCAAACCTGGAATCCCAGGAAAACCAAGATGGTTCAGGGGAATAAGTTCATTTCCTGCGTCTGCCCAAACCTCCGTGGTCTCCAGGCTGAGGCCCTTTCACTGGTCTTCCTCAAGGTCACACGGTGCTCCAATGCCATTAATAGAATTAAGGAGATAGGCAGAGCAATTGCCGACCCACGTACACTTGTAATTCTAACAACGGCCAATATGCCCACGATGGGACAAGAATGTATTACTAGCTATTTTGCAATGCTGGCTAAATGGTGCTAAAACATTACCAATTGTTATCATCTCTGCTCAAAATAAATAATTAATAAACTAGGGAAGCCTTAGAATAGCTCCTAAATGCATTAAAATAACCAAACACCTTTCTGATGCCATCCACAAAGCTTCCCCACTATGCCATCTCTACAAATTTGACCCAAAGAGCAGATAAACAAAACACACCCCTGAGATTCTGTTTGCTTGAGACGTCAATGCTGGTAGCTTATATTTCAATAAACTCTTTTATTTTGTTTTCTGTTTTTAAGGTTATATATAATCAACAGGCTTAATGATATGGAATCTCATTGAATCAGTAATTCTACTTCCAGGAATTTATTCCAAGGAAATAATCAGTCCTGTGCAGAGATCTATATTTATAAAAAATGCTGTTCAGAGCAATGTTCTCTGTAAGAGCAAAATATGCCACAAGTTAGAAATGATAGATAACGAAATGAAATACTACTTTACAAAGAAATCCAAATGATTAGAACGTAGCCACGATGTTATATTAAGTGAAAAATGGATTCACTACAGCATATACAGTATTATCTCAATTTTATTTTTAAAATATAAATGCAGAGAAAAATACCAGAAATAAAGATATCAAAATATTTTGGTGACAGGAATACGGGAAGTTTTTATATTTTCCTTTGTACTTCACTGTATTTTCCTAAATTTCTATAAGAAATAAACATTACCTCTATAACGATAACACATACACACTTTTACCATTGACGCAGAAATTCTACTCCTAAGACTCTAGTCTAAGGAAATAGTATAAATTATGGACAAAGATTTACATGTAAAATTATAACTTTTTTTTATAATTTATAAGAGAACCTAAAAAATCTCAACAATTGGAGAATGGTCAAATAAATCATGTTTAGCCTTTATGATATTATATTGTACAGCTAAAAAATGATGGCTTCAAAGCATTTTTAAGTTAAGTTGTAATGACACAGTGCTGATGACTTACACATCGTTAGGTAAAAATGCACAACCCAGCATAGTTACATGTGATGTTGGCCACATAAAAATTTAAGTGCCTTGGAAAAGAAGACAAAATATGCTAAAATGCTAACAGTTATGATTTATACACAATGAGACTATGGTGACTGGAAAACAAAAAGTTTCAAGAAGAAAATAAATTTTCTTAGCGGGCAGGTATCACTTTCATAATTTGAAAAATAAATATAAAATAATAGAATGCATACCTTACCCATGAAAATATGGAATGACTAAAAGTGGAGGAAAGGAGAAAGAAAACTCTCCTATAATCATAACACTCGAATATAAAACAACCACCATTGCCATTTTGCAGTCGACCTTTCCATTTATGTGTGTGTGTGAGTGTGTGAGTGTGTGTGTTTGTGTGTGAGTGCATGCGTCTCGGCAGGCACCCTCCACTCTGTCCACAGGGGTTGGCGGCTGACTTCAGTGCTACCAACGTATCTTGAGGTAATGGCCACCTGCTGAATTAGAGCTTATGCACAGGGCTGTGTCTGGAGAAAGCGCTGAGGAACTTAAGAAAGCCGTGGGTGCCTCACATCCGGGCTGGACAATGCTTTAGGCTCTCCGGAACAGAGGCAGGAGATGAATTCAAGCTACACTAGTGATTCCATCTGGGACCACCCTGAACCAAGTTAGGAGAAGGTGAGACTTAGAAACCAACCAACTCGAAACCAAAGTCTGCGGACACCTTCCTTGCTCAGGCAAATTCTACTTCGTGTCAGAGATCCAGAACCTTTCTTATCTTCAGCACCAGTAAAACCCCTGCCTGAGGAGCGAGCAGTTGATTTTGCTTCAGCTACACTCTTGGATGCCGCCTCTTCTTCTCAGTTTACCTGAAACGAGCTTCTGACAGGACAAGGCAATTAAGGCCCACAGGAGAGGGACCACATGAGTCCCCGTTCCCTTCAGGTCAAAATGTGAGCTGGACCATAGTTTGGAGAAACTTCAGAAAATTTTAATTTTTCTCAAGATGGATCTGAGCAACAAGGGGCCCTCACTCAGCCAAGGAATGCAGCAGCAGAGCCAGGACTCGAGTTACTGATAAAGAATCCCTCCGGAGGCAGGCTCTGGGACCAGCGGAAGGCAGACGGCGAGGGAGAGGAATGGCGCTCCAGCAGCGCCCCGTCGGCAGGAGCTCTGAGGGTCACTTCAGGACATTCACTAGACACCCAGGAATAGCTCTTGGCTACAGTCACAAGATTAGCCACCCAAACGCATCCCTCTCCCTGGTGGTACAATCCTCCTTTCTGTCCAATTTGGGAGGTTGGGTCGACTTAGAGAAAACGCTAGAAACCCGAAGCCATGGGGTTGCCAGGGTGGAAGGATGATTCCCAGCGTAGGAAGGAGAGAGAGAAAGGGCCCGGCAATAATGCCGCGCTCCTCACGCAGCTCTCTGTAAGGCAGTGCCCAGCATTGTTGGGACAAAGAAGGAAGTCTGAGGTACAGACCCCGGCACCAGGGAATGACGAACACACGGCACTTTGAGAGGCGTCGAGCCTAACACAGGCCCTTTGACAGGAGGCCGGGCTCTATGGACCTAGTGTGCAAGGCGCTGGCTGGGAAAGTGAGGAAAGCTTGTTCTCGCCCTGGCGGTGCTACAGACTCACTGTTGTGACTGTGGGGTGTGTGTGTCGGGGGGAGGTCTCCGTGGGAATAACCCCAGCCCGCTGCAAGCCCAGACGCAGGGCCATTACAAAACAGTGGCCGCAACGCCTGTGCCGAGGCTCTGAGCATGGGAAGGAAGGCGCCGGATCCCACGTGCAAGACAGACTCGGCCTGAACAAGGCCAGCCTTAACTCAGAAAGAGGCAGTAATGCAGAAGCAGTCACGGCGTCCCCCACAGCAACGGAGTCCTTGTTCCTATGAAACATGTGGACCTAACGGCCAGTTTTACATCACATTCTTATGACTTTTTTTTAACAAGGAGGGAGTGGGGCGGAGGAGGTTGGGATAGGAGCAACAAAACTCAGTGCAATCCCAGTAACAGGCCGTGTCCACTGCTGGACATCTCCTGCCAAGTGTTTTGGAGTTTTAGCTTTATGTCTCTCCAAGGACCACAGAGGCTTTTTAAGTCTGATGTTGGGAAAGATGATTTCCTGGTGACCACGGGACTCCGTGCGGCCGCTCAGCGGGGACGTGCAAACTCTGGAGAACATGTGGGGCACTACAGCTGGGGGTAACCAGTGAGACAAGAGAACGGGTGGGAGCTGCTGAGCTGTTAGGCAGCTGGAGCTGAAAGTTATGCCCAGAACGGCCCTATGGGCAAGGACTTGTGGGAAGCAGAGGCAGGGACACTGAACCGGAAACTTCTCTGAGGGCTGTCCAGGGAGGAAGTTTAATCCATCACTTGGAGCAGCATCTGCATTTTACCCAGGTGGAAACAGTTAAAACCAGGGTCAGGAGGTTTTCATAAAGAAAGGCTCAGCATAGATGTGGGGCGGGGGCCTGACGTAAGTGACTACGCTGAGAAGGGGACTTGCTGCTTCTGATAAGAGTGGAGAGCGGGGAGAGAAAGGAGAGGCCGAGAGTCTTGTCCAGTGAGAGGCAGGTTCTCAGACAGAACCGGTCCTCTAGCAGCTCCTTAATGCAGAGCTGGAACCGAGGCCCTCCAGCTGCAAGAAGGAAGCGGCAAGGACAGGTCAGCCCCCCGCCGTCCCTCCTCCTTCATTTCTTGAGAAATGAAGAGCAATATGCAGGGGGGCTCTCAGTTCTGTAGATCAACGGGTGGGAACAGGCACTGTGTGGAGAAACAGCTCCTTCTGTTGTACAGAGAATCTTCCCCCAGCTTCCCTGAGAAGGAGAGAGGGTACTGGACTGACTGGTGGGTGGACGCCAAATGGGCAGCCGGTAACAGACACATGTACAGATCAGAGAGGACCTGAAAGGGCCTAGGGAGGATACAGCGATCAGCTCCAGGCCAGGGGCTGGACTGGAAGGGATGGTTTAAAATAAAAACCAAGGAGCTTCATCTATATTAGACCTGAGCAAGGCATGCTGTGCTGGGGGAAGGTTAGGCAGCCAGGCCAGACGCCCAGTGTCCCTTGGGCTGTGGTGGCATGAATGCCCCCTGCCCCACAAAGGGCCGAGGTCAGAGACACTTTCCATGATGCTACATTCTTAAGAGACGCTGGAGCCAAGGAGGCTCCCCAAGGCAGTCACTGACTTAGGGAAAAGAAGGTGCTAGGCGGCAGACATTCCTGTCCCAGTGGCCGGAGAGCCCAAGGCCCACAGACGCAGTGGGCTGAGGGAGCCGCACACGTCCCGGCCGAGACCCTCCCACTCACCCCAGCAAGCCGGCTGCCTCCCACAGCCGCTCGGAATGCACTCAGACTTTCTAGTAACCGTTTATTCACCCACCCCGCAGGGTGTAGTCATTCATGCCGAGCCAGCAAACAGACGTGGATTTCACTCAGCCAATTTACTTTCTAAATAAACGCTAAGACCAAACAAGGCACCAGGCTGTCGATTTTGATACACTATCACACAACGGCACTAACTTCCTATGGGCCATCGCTAGGCTCACCTGAAACTTGCAGGAGATAAAAAGGCATCATCTGAAGGCTTTATAGGCACACGCCTGAGAAGGGCCCTTTACAGATTCTAATGCCAAAGCAAGCGTGGCCAGTTTTAGAATCAGGAGACTCGAATTTATGCAAACCACCACCGTTCACTTAGCACCTGCTCTTGTGAAGGCTCCGAGCTAGTAGGTACCCTGGGTGAGGACAGGGTGGTGGCTGATGGGGGAACAGAGATGCAGTAAATCACCCATCCTGGGCAGCGATAAGGAAAACGTCCGCACAGACCACTGGGCTTGTGTCCTCAAAAGCCTAGTGCAGTACCATTTGAAAATACAAAATGATACAGGTGGTGAAAGAAGAAAGAAGTCACATCTGGTGCAAGGAAATCAGGAAAGGTTCATTCTCAGTAGGTCAGGAAAGCAGGGGTGACTGCCAAAGCCCAATGTGCCTATTTATTTTATGACCTTGTTTGAAGGTCGTATCACAAGCCTGTGATTCAATTTCATCTGCCAAGTCAGGATTGATGTCTCCTTCCCACTTTCAGTTCCTTGGAAAAGCAGGTCTTGGTAAAAGCCATGTGCTATTATTATCTTCAGGAGGAATGCCAAGAACAGAGCTATGAGATCCCCCGCCCCCAGTTCTGAGCCCGAGCATGCATGGCGGGCAGGCTTCGGCCAAGTGCCAGTCCCTGCCAATCCCAACAGCTCTGGTGGGAATTTGTTTAATTGGTTGGCACTAGCTTTGCGTGGGCCCAGAGCCTATCAGGCATACAGCAATTTTCAGACCAGCTCACTGCAGAGCCCTGCACCTGGCACAAACAGGCGACAGCCAAGCGGTATGTGGATCAGATTAAAGATGGAGTTGCCCTCTCAAAGTCCCAATTTTCTTTCAGTCTGACCTTCCTCTTCCAAGCCTTCTCGAATTGCATCCATCAGATTTCATCGCTGCTGCCCTCCACACCTGACTGGCTGTAGCTTTGGAGTCACTGTCCCAGACTGCCTGGGGTTACAGTTGTTATATACATGCTGGTTCCGGCACTAGCCCTGGTCCCCTTTGGAGGAACCAGCACAGCCCTTAGCACACAGCAAGTGCCCAGTAAATGCTGCCTGGCTAACCATTAAACCGCTCTTCTTTCTCTTCATCAGGCAACCAGGAGACCTTTCAGAAATCATCATATGGGGAAGGGGATGTGGCTCAATCGATAGGGCTCCCGTTTACCATATGGGAGGCCCCGGGTTCGTTTCCTGGAGCCTCCTGGTGAAGGCAAGCCGGCCCGCGTGGCGCGGTGAGCTGACACAGCAAGACGTCACAACAAAGGGAGACAAGCAGACACAGAAAAACGCACAGCAAATGGACACAGCGAGCACAAGCAGCAAGGGGGGGATAAATAAATAAATAAATAAATAAATGAAATCTTAAAAAAAAAAGTTTATTAAAAAAAAATTTTAGAAAAAAAAAAAAAAGAAATCATCATATGACAAGAGTCCTTAGAGTTCCAGGTAAGAGATTTTGGAACTAAGCCGTAGCCCCAACCCAGGTAGCAGGGACAGATTTCCTAAGGGGCTGAGGGAACTGAGCTCTCAGTCACAACGGATGATTTCAGGGTCCTTTCCTCAGGCAGCACTGAGGTATCTCAATTTTATTTTCCTCCTGCCATTCTAGGCTCCAGTCAGTTCTCCTCACCTGGTGTTGCAGTCTCTTCCTCCATCCTCACCTGCCCTAGCCCCCAGATCCATTAGAATGGGTGGAGGGATTCCAGGGTTTGAGAAAACGTCCCTGTAGGGTCTGGAACTTTACCTGGTGCATGTTTAAAGGGAGAATATAAAAAGCACACGCAAGACACACTGATGACTGTATTTGGAAAGGTTCTGTGATGGAAAAATAAAACCCAGAAGTGAAAGAAAACCTCACCTGTAACCACAAAGAGATTCAGTCTGACTCAGTGGCCTGGAAACTGGTATCCAAAAACACCCCAGAAGGTGGGCCAGGAAACTTCTACACCTCCCACTAGGCTGTGGGGCCCTCAACTGCCTTCCTCAGACCCATGCGGGGGGCAGAGAGTATAAAACCAGCCCAGGAACCAGTATTCACCTCTTCCCCCAGCCTCCTTTGGCTAACTGAATACTTATTTCCAGCCAGCAGAAGGGGCCTGACTTGATAGACACAACACAAAGGGGCCTTCTGGAACCTCCCAAGTATGTCTGAAGGGATTCTGCTTTCACCCGCCAACTTATGTTGCCAACCTTAGCTTTTATCTCAGCTTTCTTTGGTCATCCACCCCAGCAGCACTCACCCCCGCCAACTCCAGCTTTCTATTTGTTTCTTCCTCCACAAAAGAAATGCCCATGGAACTGCTCTAAGGAAAGACCAGCCAGAGAAAGGTAAGAACCACCTTTAGCCCCAAAGGACAGACACATGACACAGCAGAAGAGCAAGGCCTTGCAGTCAGAGAGACCCAGGTCACTGACTCAGCCTGAGCCCGTTTCCTCCCCTGTGAAATGGGGCTCTCAGCGGTAACGAGTGACTGAGACAAGGCCTGTAAAGAGCTCAGCACACAGTGGAACTCAATTAATGTCTGCCGAGTGGCCCATCATGTCACTGTTAGTCTCCACTGGGCCAGACACCCTGCACAATTTCCCTAGCCCCAAGGTCTCCCTCTGAAACAAACACTACCCTCCCCCAGATTTTATAACAACCTAGGAACTCTCCAAGCAAATCCCAAAACAGGTCACTGCACCAGAGGAAACTGAAGGTGTTCTGGAGCTTGCCAGGGGCAGAGGAAAAGCAGCATACAAGGCAGAAAGAGCACTGGGATACGAGTCCCCAGGTGCTACTGAGTCTGTGGGGAGCTTTCATGGGTCATGATGTGTTCTGGATCCACCAGGCAGGATAATCTCTATGCTAGACCAGCACTAGGATACTACAATTCCTACATCCAGCATTCCTGAGAGCTGCCCCTGGGTGGCACTTCTCAACCCTAAGGAGCTCACTCTGAATCAGGTGGTCAGCCATTCACGTGAGGAAGAAAGCAGCATTTGACACGGATCTCCTCCCACCAGAGGCCCCCTCCCCAGAAGCCACCCCTCACAGCAGTGTTTCTTCTGCCCAATGCCTGGCTGGGAAGTGAAGATGCGGCCGGAGCTGTCTGCACGGATCGCGAGCTCCTTTGGGAGCAGGAGAGTTCACAGCAGCCGGGGAGACCAGGTAATAACGATGGCTGACGTCTGCGGAACACTGGATGTCTTAAACTCATCATCTGCTCATGTGGAATCTTTACCACAACCCTCTGAGCTAAGTACCTCTGCCGACCCCACTTTACAGATGAGGAAACCGAGGCTTACCAGCATTAGGGGACTTTGCTGAGGTCACTCAGCTCTTACAATTGGCACTGGGACTCAAAGCCAAGTCTGCCCCCAACCCCAGCCAAAGCTACCTCTCAAGAGCCAGAGGGCAGCCAGGCTTCACTCACCTGGTAGGAAAGGCCGTCCTTCCGGGGGCTGAGCCCCATCTCTTCCATGGACGGCGTGTTCATCATCACCTCAGTCATCTCGGCCGAGCTCAGACAGTCAGGGCTGCCAAGAAACCCGGGCAAAAGTCAACACACACGCACAGGCACATTCCCCTCAGCGTGTCCGCTGTCGTTAGAGCAGAGGACTGTCTGGAGACAGGATGCGAGGTGTTCAAAACAAAACTTGCAGAAAAACAAGCTCACGCCCCGACGAAGCGCCTTACCAGCCTGTGGCAGCGGGCCCTCAACCTCCACCGACAAAGCCCATCGTCTGGAAACCTCTCTGGCAAAATCCCGCCCCCCCCCATCACTAGTCCCCACTGGCACAGAGGGACTTTAGATTTTCTTTTAAATGCTAGAACTAGAAAAAACAAACAGTAAGTAGCTGAGCCCATCTCTCTATATTAAAACCAATTCAACCAGGTCTCCCTTCACCCCTGCAATGAAGAATAAAAAAGACCCTCACATGAATTTTGTTCCAAGGGGATCTAGGTATTATTACTATTATTACATAAGAACAATAACAGGTCGACCTCAGGGAAACCAAGTCCAATCACGCTGTCTGCTTTGCAAAATGTCCTACTTAAAGCCCCAAGGGGTCGGCTTCTCTGCAAGCTTCACATCCAACCCCCTTCTCTAGCTCCAGCCACAGCAGCTGCAAGCTCACAGCTTGAAAAACATCCCCTGGATTAAAAACCTTAAGGATGCCTGGACTCTGATTGCAAAGGAAATTTCCAGAGGGGCCAAGCTGGCCCACCAAAGGCTGACATGTGAAAGTGCTTTGTACTCTATAAGCAGGATACAAATGTTCCATTATCCTCCCACATCCTTACACAAGCTATGGGCACACACAGGGTCCCCTACGCATAATGGCAAACAGAACATGCCAAAGTCCATGTACCTGCTGCACAACACCCAATATTTTTACCATCATACCTTTCTTTACACATGAGAAAAAAAAAAAAAAGGTGGGGCAAGCTTACAGGGAATATACATAAGGAAACAGGTTTAACAAAACCAAACCTCTTCATTTTATGGTTACTATATAGAGTAGAAATAGCACTGGTTGTGGAAGCAGAAGGAAGGGGGCTGGCCTAAGCTCTGCTGCCTGTTAGCTGTGTGATCTTTAACAAGTCATACAACTTCTCTGAGCCACAGGTGCCCAGTTTGTCACTGTGATGCTAACAATGCATACCTCACAGTTATGTGTAAGAATGAATGTCTGGAGAAGAGCTCGGCTAGCTATGAAGTGCTAATTAACTATAAAATAATCCTAAACCTTGGTGTCTCAGGGGATACTGACAGCCTTCAGAGCCTCCGGCAAAGGGAGGAAAGGGGTGCACACAAGGAGAAGGGTACACAAGTGTCAAGGGTGGGGGAAATCCCAATTTGTTCGGAGAGCTCAGTTCCCACTCCAGCCAGGGCCAGGGTGGGGGTGAGGGGGGTGTGCGCGACGGGAGGATGCTGGGCTGCAGGGCAAGTGTAGGGTCAGGAGCCGGACCTCCCGAGGAAGTTTCCTCCCAGGTCATGGCGAGGCTACTGCCAACCCCAAAGAAATGAGCCAGAGGAGTGCCCACGGGGCTCTCTCCAGGGTATTTGCCTGGTGTAGGCGCGCTCTCTCCTCGCGTGGGGCTGTGGCACGAGCCCGAAAAGTTGAGGCGAGAAGAAGAGAACTTTCTGGTTTCTGGGCTGAGCAGGACAGCGCCGAGGCTCGAGCCGGCTTCGCCCTCGCACGGCGCCTGCCCCTCTGGCCCGGGCTGGGCTGTCGGCTCCCGCACCTCAGGGCGCACTCCGGGGCCACCACCGCTCTCCATTGGCCGCTCCTCCTCGTCCCCCGCGCGGGAGGAAGGCGCTGCGGGCGCGCACGTCCTGGCAGCCCGAGGGCTCGCTCCGCATCCAGCTCGGCGCCCCGCGCGCAGCCTTCGTGGTCCCGGGGTGCCAAGGGCCGCCGCCCCCATCTCGGCCTGGGCGCCCTCCGCCCTCCCCAGCCCCGGCCCCGCCAGGGGCGTCGGTTTTGAGAGACTCGGGGGAGAGGAGGGGTCGAGAGAGCGCCGCGCGGGGCCCCCGCTCGCGGCTGGAGGTGCGAGGCGACCGCGTCCTCCCCCTCGCGGGCTCTGTCCCCCGCCCCGCACCAGCGCAGCCCCGCGGCCGCCGGCCTCGACGCCGAGCCTCGCAGGCGAACAAAAAGGAAAAGGGGAGGGGCCCGGGGAGCGCAGGGACTCCCCGCGCCGGCCAGGGCGCGCCTCCCGCAGCCCTCCGCAGTGGGGGGCTTATTGCGAGCATCAGGCGTGACCTCTGGTTTCCCGAACCTTCCCGCCACCCCCGCCCGGGCGCCCTGGCCGGCCGACCCCGGGTGAGGGCTCCCGGTTCACTTCCTTTGTCTCTCAGCACCACCTCCCCCGCCCCCTCTTGCAACCTTGACGCTGACTCCTGCACCGGCTGGGGGGCGGCTGAGCACCGCGCTCCCGCGCCCGCCCGCCGCCTTCGCGCCCCAAGCCCGCACGGAGGGCGCCGGGCCCGGCCACCACGGGCGCGAGACGGACGCCCGGCGAGGGCGCGGATACTCACCAGTGAATGGGGAAATACACAGACATGAAGCCCTAGGGGAGGCTGCCCCACGCCCGGGAGATTTACAAACGGCCACTGCGTCCCGAGCAAGGGGGAGCCGGACGCAGGCAGGCGGCGGCCGAGGGCGGGCACTGGGCGGCCGCGGGTCCGCCTTCCCGAGACAGCCCTGCCGCCGGCTGCGAAGGACGGCGCAGACCCAGCCGGCGCTCTCCACCCGCTCCGGGCCCCACAAAGAGCCCAGGAAGCCGTATTTATCGGGGCGGGGGCGGGGGCGGGGCTCGACTCCGCGTGGCCCCGCCTCCCCTCGCCCACTCCTGGAATAACGTCACCAAAATCATGAATGGCTTCGGCGCTGGCGACCCGTGCGGGCGGCGGCTCGGGGGCGCGCTCGGCTCGGCTCCGGGAGGGCTGGGCTCTGCGGCGCCTCCTCGCCCGCACGCCCCCTGCCACTCTCACACACGCAGACACGCGCGTGCACCCCCGCGCGCACACCCACGCGCACGCACCGCAGCTCGGGCTCAATGTCAGCGCGGCTTCCCGCTCACCAAGCTGCGGGCGCCCGCAGCCCCTCCGTCCCTGCGCGTGGCCCCGGGACCCCCGAGCCGAGGAGGTGGGCGTGAGGAGGGGGCGGCGGCCATTCTTAGACCCTGGTCGCCTGGCGTCAGTGCCCTCCTTGGCGCCTCGCTCCCTGACCCCGGTGCACAGCTCGAGACCCCTCTTTGGGGCTTAACCCCCAAACTAGGCCTTTCCCTGGAATCTTCGCCGGGGTCGCCTCGATCGCGGCTCCCAAGGAACGCCCCTTCGACCCCAGCCCGCCGCGCCCAAGAGAGGGCCCCGCTCCGAAAGAAGCGGCGGGAAGGTGGGAGGAGGCGCGGAGCGGGGGGCCCGGGCGCGCGCGGGGTCGAGTTGGCTTGCGAGGGGCTGGTCTGCGCCCTTGAGGTCCGGGGAGGGCTTTACTTGTGGGAGAAGCGACGTGGTGGCGTCCTAGGGCTTTTTCATTGAGCGCATCACACACACAGGGTCGGCGGCAGGGGCGCAGGGGGTGCGGGGGGCAGCTCGCCAGCACACCCCACCAGCTTTGGCTCCCACATCTGCTCGAAGAAGATTCAGGACGGAAGAAACGAAGAGCTGGCAATTCGGCCGGACCCCCCCCCCTCCACCCCCACCCCCACCCCCCATGCCCGGGAACTGCAGCTCCGGGGGTCGGTCCGGCGGTCAGCCTGCGCAGCCCGAGCCCGGAGGCGAGCCTGACTCGGCACCCAGCGCTGCCCCTCTGTGGCCGGAGCGCGTTGCTTCAGGTCCCGGCTTCAATCATTCTGGATGTGGAGAACCTCCCACCCCGATAAGGGGGCAGGGGGCGGGGTGGGGAGGGGGGCCGGGAGGAAAGCTATCAAAAACCGAGCAAAATTAATCTGCTATGAAGTCTGTCGGTTCTTTGAAAGAAAGGCCGTGATGTACTGAATCCATGTATTTGTGCTTAAAAATGGAAAGACATAAACTTCTCTCTGGTAAAAGGGTGCTGGGGTTGGTGGTGCCCGTTTAACAGGCCCTGCCATAAGACAGGGAGAGGGGACCCTTAAAAGTCCAAACCAACCCAAATAAAAATAATCGGTAAAAGTTGATGTGCATAATTATATTAAAAACAACTTTGCTATTTTTAAACATTCATAGACAAATCCTGAGTAAAATCAATGTGCTTCCTATGAAAATGCAGCTTCCAGACAAGCGTCCTCCAAACAGATGGCACTCCTAAGCTGCTCCTATAGAGGAATTCTGGAGCCCTACCCCTTACCCCCGCCAGATAAATCAGAAATGGGTTCATGCTGCAAGGCACCCGTCCATTCTGTTGCTCCGGGTGGTGTCCTGGCAGAGGACCCAGCTCCTCCAGCAGGGCGCTAGCAGGAGATGCTGCTAACAGGGCCCGTGGGTGCCTTCTGCAGAGGCCGTGGAGGCTTCTCAAGCCACTGGCTGTCATCCGTGCAGCCAAAGAAGAAGCCGGTGCCTGGAGAGCGGGTGTCTGGGCTGGGACTTCGTGGGACACTTGGAAAGGAATGTCTGAGCGCAGCTGAGTGGAGCAGGACTTTCTGCCCTCTCTCGCAGACGGTCACTTCCCTGGTGGGGAAGAACCTCCTCGCCACATTTGCATAACAACTGCCACACTTTACATGCTTGTGATCCTTTCTGGTGAATCTTCAAAACGCAGCTGAATTCCCCTCCCCCCACACACCATACCTTAACTATCCAGGTGCCCTCTTTTGCGGTGGAGGGTGGGAAGTAAGGCTTCCACCAGCAGGTATCTCCTTCTGGAAAAATTCCCTAGATTGGGGAACACTGAGGTAATTATCTGATGCCTGCTCTTTGGGAAGCTTTTTATTAATGCCAATCTAAATTAAACTTCACCTCCATCAGTAAATTGGAGTGGAAAATAAGCCTTGGATTGTGATCCCCAAACTATACATCCTATCTTCCTTCTGGGACCAAAATGACACATTCATTCATTTGAAAAATATGGGAGAGACATGGTGCTTAACTTTGATACAACTGTAGCAGGTAAATTATTTGTGTGCGGTTTCTCAACAATAATACTTTATGTAGTGCCTTGTAGTTTTCCCAAGCCATTTTTATCATCTCAGCCTTCAAAAGAATGATTAAGATTTTCATGGCACAGCTTACAGCTCCCAATCTACAGATATGCAAATGGAGACTGAAATAAATTAGGGAACTTGCCAAAGATCACACAGCTAGTAAGTAGTTGGGTTGGGCCTGGAACTCAAGCGTGGAGGTCCACACTCCTCTTTCCACTCTGATGCTTTGCTCAGGGTCTCTGTGTTTCTTTCATATCTCTAGAGACACAGGGTTTTGGAACAAGCAGACTATTTCCTCCCAATACCCTATGAGAGAGGTTTCTAGCCCTGCTGCCTTTGACTAAATGAAGAAAAAGAAACACAAGCAAATGAAGTCACTTAGAGCCCCAGAACCTGAGAGCTGCAAGGAACATTTTACATCACCTAGTCCAGTCTCCTTATTTTACAGGCGAGAAAACACTTAAAAGATTAAGCGGTGTGTCCGAGGTTGCCAGGCTATTAAGTAGTGTAGGTGGCATCTGAATGCAGCCCTTCAGACCACTGGTCAAATGTTCTTTCCACCACAACGCTGCGCCTTGGCTCACGTTTGCCAAGCAGCCAGCAGTAAAGGTCAAACAACAGTTCTAGACTCTCTAAACCGCCTCAGTCCATCACCAGTTTTCACTGAGCAGGGATCATATACAGATCAGTGAGCGATGTAACACCCAGTCAGAGCCTGCTGCACAGCCGCTCCTCTCCCACCTTTGTCCCCAGGAATTCAGGGGCTGCGTTGCAATTCTGCTTCCATAAAAATGCAGGTATTGAATGGTGGAACCAGAATTGCCTTGCTTTCCAACATAATGTAAGTCCAGTTTCCCAGCTCCTTTTCTCCCCCATCTAAAAAAAATTTTTTAAGGTAATGAATTTAAGATCCTATTAGGGTAACCTCAGTTGCAAACATGTCACTGTACTCAGGACACATGCCTAGTCATCGAGTAAGAAAAGATCTCCATCTAAATTAATTTAGCAACATTTTCCCACATTTTCCCTTTCTTCTCACCGGCAAAAACAAAAACAAAAACTCGAAACAGTATTGCATTTAACTTCCTTGTTGTGGTAAGGCTGGTACTTTGGTTAGCTATGAAGGACTTCAATGAAGTAGCAGTTTGACCTTGAGAAGAAAAGAAGGACAAGGGAAGGGACAACATTTGTTATAGAGCACTTGTATCTTTTACCACGTTTATTCCTAACAACAACCTAAAGGCCTGGGCATTATTGCCCCCATTTTACAGATGAAGAAATAGAGGCTCTGAGGGGCTAAATAACTTGGTTATGACCACATAGCTCTCAAGTGGCTGATGCCGAGTCCAAAGCCTGTATTTTCCCCACAATACTACACTTGATAGCTAAACTCCAAACTAAACTCTAAACTAAACACAACACTAAAGTGTTGCTTGGTTCCAATAGCAAAGACCAGGACTGCTGGTGTCCATCCAGCAGGGCAGAATAAACAAATGTCCCACCTTGGGGATCCGGAAACTTCTTAAAGGATATCTTGGGGTTTAAAAAAAAAAGTGAGTGTGAGAAGGGGAGTTTTCTAACCAATTTTTTGGCAAAACCCATTTGCGTACATAACAAATCTGAAAGGCAAGAATGTGTGTGGGTTGATACGTGGATAAAATGAGCTACTGTTATGAAAACACTTGGTAAATTGGAAAGCACTGAGCAGACACAGGGCTGGTTTTTAAGGTGTTTTGGGGAAAAGAGGGGGTTATGCAGAGCTGAGAGCATCAGCCTCAGTTCTTTCCCCGTTTCAACCCCGTTTTCCTCACTGAGCTCCTCGGTTGGCGTTTCCAGCTTCTCTCGGGCAGACATGGAGGCAAGTGGTGAGGCTCTGCTTGCTGGGTACCGCTGGGGCCCCAACCCGAGCATCTCCCCTCACTCCTGAGTGTCTCCTGTGCCTTCCAGAAGTGCCCAGCTTGGTACTGAACTCAAGATGAGTGAACGAGACGGGAGAGTGTAAGCTCACCTTCCCACCCCGGCCATGGCAGGACTGTCAGTAAACACCATGATGCAAACTGAACCCCCCAGACAAAAGCCCCTAGGTTATGATTCAGTTTGCTTTCAGTCCTCAGGCAAATCGCTCGGCCCCTGTGTCCCCGGCTCCTAAGCAGTTACGCAGTCAATGAGGGCTCTTTTTACCCCTTAGGGCTAAAGCCGTTGTTTCTATAAATGCTTAAGAGAAGGTGCTTTGCCTCCTTATCCTCAGGGTTCTGAGTTCCAGTGCAAGGCCTGTAGATGCCCTTGCCATGTGCCCTCGCTGGAGGAGCCGCCTTCCTCTTTCCATCCAGAGCCCTCTCAGGCCCCAAAAGAAGCCCATGAACTCTCGCCTTCCTAAATATCAAAGGCATTCAACACTGGCTCTTTCTTTATTTCTATCAAGTGGTCTTTGAACCAAAGGGATTTTTTTTTCCCGAGAAAGAAAATTCTATGCAATCTTTAGGATCGAGGCCCTAAAAGAAAACACTGAAACTGGAACGAGTTCAAGGCGCTCATATCCAATTAAGGAAATACTCACATTCCTGTCCTAGCCCTGCATCTAGCGTGCTCTCTCTCTTTCCACATATTCACAGGAATGCACTTTAGCAGCCAGAAAAGAGAGGTTGCTATCACCAGGACACGTGTCATGTAGTTCAGTGCTCCAGCAGGCTGAGACCTTCCCCACATTGGAAAAGGGGCACCGACCACAGAACAATCCAAACTCCCATCATACACACACACACACCCCCACCTCGCCCAGCACACACAAGCACACCTTCCCTTAGCTCACCCACAATTCTGGACCAGAGAGACTCCATGGCAACTGTGGGCTTACAAAAAAAAAAAAAAAGAAAGAAAGAAAGAAAGAAAGAAAACACAATAGTTTCTTGCAAAGAAAATCACTTTCAGTTTTCTTTTCAAGTATACAGGATGCCAGTCAGCTTCCTCCAGGGGCAGCTGTGTCCCTGCTGGTTTCACACTCACCACCCCTCCTCCGAGGAGCAAACCGTGGGCCACGCACCAGGGAGCAGCTCCTTCTGCACACCTCTGCCAACTCCGTAACCCGAGCTAACGCCAGCCTGCTGGAGGCCCCGGTGTACTTCACACCCACACGGTGCCCAGCCTTGGGATCAGGTGGCTGGGTCCCCAGTACACCTTGCTGCCCTTCCAAGAACAATTCTACCAACAGGCAGTAAGCACCTACTATGTGCCAGGCACTTGGAGCAGTTCTAAAGAACCACACTAGAACTGGCCCTCCTGCATTTCCCTCAAAACCATCCCTAATGAACACAAGCTCTAAGTGAAAATAGTGTGCCTGCCAGGAAAATGCCTGCATTGACTATACTGCAGAGCAAATAATTGTGAAGCTAAGTAAGAAGAGCATGCATACTATGCAAATGCATTTTCCAGAAAAGTCCCCTAGGCTTCCCCCTTCCTGCCATTTGTTACTCCCACCCCCACCCCGAGTTCCTCTTACAAAGAAAGCAGGGCTGCCTCTGGTGCTTGGCACGGTGTCCATCGTGGAGAGACAAGAGGGCCGAGAGGCCAGCTCCCACTAACCCCATATGGCACCAGCTGCAATAGAGACCTGAGACCAAAGGAGGTGATAGGATTGATTTTGGTCTTGGGGAGAGTGCCTGGGACTTGGGTGCTGCCTACCAGAATATATACCCTGTGGGGGCAAGGGTTGTGTCTGTTGGTTTAGTGCCTGGCACACAGTAGGTACTCAAGATGTATTTGTCAAGTGAATGGATGAATGCTATCACAAAAAGCTAGAGGGAAAGGATGGCCACTGAGTTGGCCTCCAAGACTGGGCAAAAGCCAGAAATCGACAGTGCTACCAATCGGAAGCAAAGGCTCAGAGGGGACAAAGTCCAGGGCTGTGCTGGGAGCTAGGAGTGAGCAGAGGAAGTGTCCTGAACTTGGGAGGGGTCCCTGGAGCCTCCGGTGACTCCAAGTCTGTGTGCTAAATGAAATAATTGTTTGTAAAGGGGCTCGTGCTCTGCAGAAGGGACAGCTGTGCACAGAATTCCCAACAGGAAAAAGTCGGTTGCTTCTAGGAGCCCAGTCAAGCCAGTTTCCCTCACCTCTAACATTATTTGAGCTAGTATCAGTATTTCTCTTCCAGTTAGGTGGGGCCTCAGCAGAAGTGTTAAGTAGGTCAAATTTAGTCTGTGTGAACTATGTCTTCTGAGACTTCCCCTTTCCATCCCTCGTTTCACACTTCTCTTACCTCTGCCCCAAGCACCCCCTGAGCTCAGAAGCCCAGTGCCCTGTTCATTCCTGCCACGCAAGCCCCAAAGCCATCCTTTCCTTTTTCCATTGGAATTTCCATCCTTCAGCTCCCTAATCCCAGGCAGCTGTCAGGCAAGACAACTTGACCTAATAAATGCACACTTACTGTGGGAACGCTGAGCTTGCAGTCCCGCAGAGGACTCTGTCTGATGGTGGCAGTTCAGGCAGGGATGTGGGCCAGAGGGAGGATTCCTCCTGGTTAGGAGACTTGATGATGCTGATGGCAGAAAGCCTGAGGGGAAGTGAACCACTCAGAAGGGCCGGATGGGTGAAACCAGGTATGCACCAGGTATAAAATGACTTTCTGTCCGGGGGGATCCAGTTAGAATCCTTGAGCCTCGCTCCAGTCTGACGGCATTTTAGTGAAATGGGCTCAGTGATCAATAGGAGGAGCAAAGAAAGGTCTGAGCAGGTCACTGGCATCCTCCCGTCTTACTAGAAGGTTCAGACCTTCAGACAGAAGGGGTTCCTGCCAGTGGGCACCTGCTCAGGTCAGGACAGGCCGGGCTACCCAAGTGTGCACTGGCAGAGTGCCCTGACCTCCCCGCAGGTGTCATGTGTGCGCCTGCGACAGACAGCAACAAGTCAGGTCAGCAGGGCAAAGCCAAGTGCCTTTCACCACGCTTCACGAAGCCCTCGGGGGCGGAGGAGGATTATGCCGAGGTTTCAAAGCCACCGAGCAGGCGCAGTGACACATATTGGGCTCTGGCAGAGCCCAGGACACTGCTGCGTGCCAGCTACCGAGGACGGCTGGGCAGCTGGCCGCCCACGGCCGCCGCACTGGCTTCGGAAGCCTGGGCTGCTTGCAGGGACATCTGTCTGGGTGCATTCCAAGGGGCGCCCACCGCGTACAGCTGGCCCTGCCCTCTCCACCCGCCCTCCGCAAGAACGGCCGGTTTTCTTGTTCTTCCTGGTCCAAGCGTCTTCTTAGTCTCCTGAGGCTGTTTTCTAACCTTACTTAATTTTTTAAAGAGGTGATTTCTTTATTTTTTACTTTTTGTGAACATTTTGTTCTTTTACCTGTGTTTGAGTCTTTGGGGGCTGTTTCCCACTCCTAGCCACCTGCTCTTTCTCATTTGGAAGTGGTTGGAGTGTGGACTCCCCGTTTCCAGTTCTGTGCTGGATGGGTTTCCTCCACATGTGCCTGGGGGCTGCTGTCATCTTGGTTCCTGCATCCCCAGGACCCTGGTTTTCCACAATGCTTATTTAGTTCTCCACTTAAAAAAGAAAAAAGAAACTGTGAAGACTGAGTTACACACCAGATAGGACATTGTCCATCATTCTTAATAAGAGAATAAATGGGTCTCTTCATTGGTCTGGCCTCAGTTTACTCATCTGAAAAATGTGCCTGATTTTCCCTGCCCTCGGCTCGCCACGCAGTAAGCGAGCAGTGGTGACCAGCACTCAGCTTCCTTGGCAGAAAGGTGCCATATCCAATTATCTTCTATTGGACCTGCTTGAAGATGAACAGTAGAAAGAAGGGGTTATTTAATTTTTAATTATTTAATTTTGCTGCTTGTTAACAGGAAAGCACAGCAGAGGCAGCAATCCTTTCTCAGATTCTGGGAAAGAGAGGCCAAGCCATTTCTCTCGGAACAGAACAATGTCAAGTCTAATGGTTGATAGCCCGTCTCTCCCTCTTCCCAGCACATTTTTTTGGAGTATTTAGAGCCGATCTTATACTTGCTGACACCTTGGCTAGAAGCACACACGTGTGTGAGCTGTTGCATTAGCGTGGAGGTGTGGGAGGTGAGACTGGGCCTCGTGGACAGGTATCCAGTTCCCCACCTTCACAGCCTGCCTTTCTCTGCACAGACTCAGGCATTTCCTTTGGTATTTTAAAGCTATTTGTTCAACAGGAACATTAAGAAATACCCTGGTATCATGTGCCAGCAAGTCCCCTGGCACTTCTTTTGTCTTTGGGACCTCCACATGTCCACACAAGCACAGACACCATGTGCCAGGGGCTCCTCGGTGGTTGAACCAGTGCTCTGTTTTCTGAATTCAAGCTGGGGAAACCAGACTGACCTCAGTCTAAGCAGAAACTTGCATCCGATTCACATTGTTCTACCACTTTTTGTTTGTGTTTGGGTATTTCTCACAAGCAGCAACGAACCCCTCCCAGTGACTTCAGGGGAACAGGTGTGAACGGTTGGTGTAGCTCCAATGCATCGTTCTCTATCATTCTCCTGGGCCAAGAGTGGCGGTGCCTGTCAGGGAACAGCAGGAAGGCGTCATGGTGATGGGACCTCTGCACCAGAGATGGTCATCTGATATGAGAAAGGAGGGGACAAATGTGAACGTGGAGGTCGGCAAGGAGGCTGCTGCAATGGCCCGGGAGGGAGGAAGTGATAATGGGAGGTACAGATGATGGTGAGAGGCAATGCAAAGAGGTGGAAGCTTCTGAACTTAGTCACTGTTGGAAGGTGGGAGCAGGAAGGGAAAGGGAGTTGGAAAAGGCTTGGAATTCCTGAGCTTGGGTGAGAAAGCTGCGGTCATCCACTGGAAAAGCAAGGTCAAGAGGAGACTGGTCTGGGGAGAAGAGGGACATGTCTATTTGGAAGGCTGGCGCTTCCATGCGATGACTGTCCTACAAGTTGCGGCTCTGGCTCCGGGTGTCATCAGGCCGTGCTCACTAGTCGTTTCTCTAGCTCTTGGGTTCATGGTGGTTAAAGTTTCTCTTCTGCAGATCAGAAGTATCATGGATGCTTGGACCCCACTTCAGCTTGGCTTCTGCAGGGGCAGAGGCTGATTTGGGGTTTGGGAGCTACATTCTGTGGGGGGCTCTGGAGCAAATATTGCTTGTCAGAGTGTCCTGCATTGGGACAAAATGCCTGGGCCTACTTACCCCCAGCCTCCCTCGGTCCCAAGGGTGGGCTGCCCGGGGAAGGGCCCAGACTTGAGTGACGTACTCTCTGCAGCTGAGGCCGACCGCAAGGGAGCTGGCAGCTAGGGGCCCTTGGCTGCTGCACCTCCTGCAGCCGGGCAGCAGGCCCTTCCTCGAAGAGGGTCTGGGCAGCAGCACATTTCCATGCCTACCACAGACCCCAGGGCTTGCGACTGGGATTCACTGCTTCTCTCAGTGCGCCGTGCATTGCATAGCACCGGAGCTGGGAGTCTCCTCAGGGATAGGGCGGGTTAGATTCTAGTCTGTCTTCTCCATTTGGCGGGTAACAGAAACAAGGCCCATAGAGAGGCCTTGCCCGTCCTGAGTTCCGACAGTCAATGAGCGGTGAGCCCAGGACCAGCAACTGGTCCTCTGACCCCTTGACCTGTGATAGCCCTAAGGGAGGAGACTGTCCTGTGCCCAGTGGGTCATGACAGAAAGACCATGGCCCCCAGGCCCATGGATGTGCTCCTCCCCCAACACCACCCCCAAAGCAGCCGTGGCTTGGAGAATGAGGTCAGCAGCAGATCTGGGGAGAAGACTGAACTCAGATTCCCAGGGAGGGGGCACCTGGGGTCTTAGAGATGGGCCCATCAGACTTTCCAAAGCTGTTCCTCTCCTCTGATTTTCATCTTGGGGGCCTTCTGGAGTCCTCCATAACTGCTCTCACTGGCCTGGGCATTGGCACAGCCGTCAGCATGCATTTGGGGGTGCTATTTCGCCCCCCCCCCAGAACTCTGCAGTCCTGCGCAAGGACACTCTCCAGCATGTTCCATTGTGTCTCCTGCTGCTCCCTTATGAGGCCCTGGAGGAGCCTCAGCCTCAGGCGTGGACATATATGTCTCCAGGGCAGCTGCTTTAATTTCTACACCACGAGTCCAGTGAATTCTGTAAGAGACTTTCTTGCACTTCTGCTTTGCAGGTTAGGAGATCAGACTTTGACCTGCAGGTGTTTTAGTCCAAGTGTGCAGGACCTTATGGTGTGCAATAAGAATTAGCCACACCCAGGCTTTGTCCTCTTTTTCCTTTTCTTTTCCCTTCCCTCTGTATGCTCTCTCATTATTTTTTTTTAACTTTGTATGATTTTATGTGAATTTTGTAAACTACCTCAAATACTTTCTGGAATGATGTACTAGGTAAACAATAAGGTTAAATATGACCTCTTTTGGAGCCTTTGATTCATCTCGGGACTTGGTGCTGTGAGTGTTTTACCATATGTAAAAACTTTCCAGGGATGGAATCACAGTGAACCTCGAGGTTTACTTACCCTGGAATACAAATCACGGTCACATCTTGGAATCCTTGGATGATGGGACCACCTTGGATGAGCACCCCGACTTGCTGAGTGGTCACCAGTTCAGGTCTTCTGATGGCCTGGGGGGCTGGGGGAGGAGGCTCAGTCTGTTCCCCAACTTCCAGCCCACTGTGATCCATACCTGATGTAAGCTTGTACCTGGAGGCTGCCTGGTGTTGCAAGCGCACATCAGAGTTCTTCCAGGTATTTAAATATGTCCGGGGGGGACAGTCAGGTTCTAATTGCCTTCTCTTGGTGTTTCTACAAGCTGGGACACTTTTTTTCCTCCTGCAGTTCTGAGTGGTACTTAAGAGGCATTCTTTGCAAGCTGACACATCAAATCATCTCTTCTTGGTATTAAGAGTTTTCTCGAAGTACATGTCCTAGGGGTTTTGAAAGCCAGACTATCTCAACTGAGTCTCTGGGCGCCTGTCTCGACTGAGGACAGGCTTCCTAGGTCAAACATGGATTCCTGGATTCCTGTGCTTGGCCCTGAGGATTCTGTACAAAAGGAATTACGTGGCCACAGGTGCCAAGAGGCCACGCCCATCTCTGCCACAGGTTTTTATTATCCTTTGTCTGGGTTATTTCAGATCACCCGAAAGGGGAGAGAAAGTAGCAAAGAAGTCACTTTGAAATGACATGTATACAGCATGAATTAACCCCTCTCAGCTGCAATTTCCTTGCCTGCAAAGGAGGAGGGCGGGGATAATAACACCTTGCAGAGTTGACATGGGGAGGAACAGAGGTAGCAAGCAGAAAACACCTGGTACCGCTCCTGCAACAGAGTTGGTGCTCATTCAATGGTAATTTTGACTGTTTAAGATACATAGATGCCTGAACATTAAGATATTAAGACTTTGCTACTCAGAGTGTGATCTGTGGAAACCCAGCCTCAGCATCAAGCGAGCATTGTAGAAATGCAGCTTCTCAGGTCCCATCTGCATTTTAAGGAATTCCCTGGGTGACTACAGGCACATGACAGTTTGGGAACCAGTGAATTAAAGAACAATGATTTACCTTTGGATCTTGTGGATTTGATCGCACTTCCTTTGTCCACCAACGGACAGTAAAACAGTCTGTCAATCAATTTTAGGCAATATTTACCCATCACAGCCTGCTTACTGGCCAGACGGGCTCTGAGGTGGCTCTGGCCAGCCCATGGCTCGCCCTGCTCACCTGCCTCTCGGGTTACCTGCTCAGTGGCCAAGGCTCCAGGAAGATCGAGGTCTTCTTGTTTACTGGGCAAGCACAGATAAGGTTTCTCACAGCCCCACCTGAGCACCTGTTCCAAGGTAAACTTGCTCTCCAGAGGTGCTCCCTGACTGGAAAATGTGTCAGTCTATTTATTTCTCACTCCCACTGGAAAAAAAGGCGGGGAGGAGTGATTGGTTATGATGTCATTCTTTCCACGGAAATTCTCGAAGGCATCACATTTCACGTGACTTCCAGGACCGCTCATGTTCTGCAGCATAGCATGGAACAGAACCGGCTAAGACTGCCAGTTTCCCTTCCCTCGTCCACCACTCTACTCTTCCCCCACCTCTTTCTGGGGCTTTTACTCCATGAGGGTCTTGCAGGCACCTCTGAGAAGGAACCTGGAAGACAAGAGATGTGGGAAAGTTTTCTTGCCACTCCTACTAGAGGTGAACTACAACTGGGGAAATAGCTGCTGGGGGGGTGCAGGGGTGATGGAGGCAGGTAGTGGCTCTAAGGATTCAGGGAAGGGGTTCGCTGGAGCACTGGCTACTTTATAAGACACCCCAGGGAATTGCAATGGGAAGCAAAGAGTTAAATGATCTTTCTGAGAGCCCTAAAAAGAGTCAGGATGTTTGAAGCCTGTTGCATTCATCAAAATCCTTATTTCCATTGTTCTGGAGAAGAGCTAAGCCTTTCTAGTTAGGTTTCCAGCACCCACAAGTTGATGGGAGGTGCTGTAGGTGAGCAGACAGCCTCCCAGAGAGCCTGGACTCACGCTGGGCATGTGATCCCATCAATTTCCCTTACGAAGACACTCCTGTAGTCCAACGCTGCTTCTACCCCATGTCTGAGATACTCATTTAAACAAACAAACAAACAAAATCAATAAGATAAGAGAGGGGCCTTGCGCAGACCAGAAATGATGAGTCATGAACTGAGAAATACTAACTCGGCCCAATTTACGAATTGTTTTCAAAATTTATTTGTAATGTTTCAACATGTAGATAAGACCAGAGGGAGACTAATATAGTAAACCCGTGTGGACCCACTTCCCAGCTGTAGCAGTCAGGGCAGACTCGTTGTGCTGTGATAACAAACACCTCCAAGTCTCAGTGGTTGGAAACAACGAAGACTTATTCCCCACTCCTCCACTTGTCCTCCACAGGTAGCCTGGAGTTGTCTGCTCTGCATCACACTTGCTCAGCTACCAGGGAGGAGGGACGCTTTGTCTCTGGGCTTCCATGCTGGCCCAGCCTTCTGTGCCAGAAACACAGGTCACTTTTATTCCCACCATCTTGGCCACACCTAACTTGAAAGTGGATGGGGAAATGCAGTGCAACCATGGCCCTGGACGGCAGTGTGCCAGAAATATTTGGTGGTCAGCATTAATGAGAGCCACATCAGCTTTAGCAAATATTAACATATGGCCTTATTTGCTTCAGGTCTTTTTACCTCAAAGGAAGTCAACAGTAGAGATACAACCCAGTTCCCGTCTCTTCCCCTCCCTGTCCCAGTCTCTTCCCTCCTGTCCCAGAGCAAAGCACTATTTTGAATTCAGCGTTAAACATTCTCATATGGGTTTTTATATTTTTACTACATGTTTATGTATCTGTCAACATTATAAAGTATTATTATGCAGGCTTTTAAACTTTCTACGTACAGTAGTATAATCTTCTGCCCCATGCTTTTCTCACTCAGCGTTAAGTCTGTGAGACGTTTATCTGTGCAGACACACTCTGTGCTGCATTCCATTGTGTGACTGCAGCACAATTCAGCCATCCACTCCCCTCTTGGGCTGTTTCCAGAGCTGCAATGGAACATCTTAATACATGTCTCCTTGTGCATACATATAAGACTATATGCCAAAGAGTGGAACTTTCTGGATATGTTACTAGTTTTGCCAAATTGCTATCCAAAGCGTTTGTATCAATTTACAACCCTACTAACAGTGAATGAGTCTTCATGATTTAATAGCTTTTTGCTAACACTTAGCATTGACTGACCCTTACATTTTTACTGATGTAGTAGGTGTGAACTCATTGTTATTTTGATTTGCACTTTCCTAATTAATGGTGAGATTGAGTGAACATCTTTTTGTAATTTTATTGCCCTTTTGTGGTTACTCTTCTGTGAATTGATAGTTCCCATTCTTTTTCCAACCCCTTCCCAGATATTGTTTGTCGTTTTTATTGATTTGAGGAAGTTCTTACATGTTATATTCCTTGAAGTTATGTTCTCCCAGAGTGTAGCTTGTTTTTCATTTTTATGGTGCTCTTTGTTGTGCAAAAGTTCATTTTCATGTAGTCAAAATTATCAATTTTTATGGTTCTATTTCTGTGTTTGGTCTACAAAATCGTTCTTTATCTTAAGGTCATGAAGAATTTTCTTTATTTTCACGGTGTGTTTTAGGTTTTGCTTTTTGTTTTCAGGAATCAATTTAAGGCAGAAATCTAATTTTGGTTTTGCCGTATGGCTAAAAGCTGTTCCTAGCACTCATCTATTGAAGGGACCACCCTCTCTACACTGATTTTTTTTTTTTAAGTTTATTTTTTTAAAAGATTTATTTATTTATTTATCCCCCCACACACTTTTTTGCACTCGTTGTCTGCTCTCTGTGTCCATTCACTGTGTGTTCTTCTGTGTCTGCTTGTCTTCTCTTTAGGCAGCACCAGGAACCCATCCTGGGAGTGGAGAGAGGTGCTCAATCTCTTGCACCACCCCAGCTCCCTGGTCTGCTGTCTCTTACTGTCTCTCCTCTGTGTCTCTTTTT
Source organism: Cabassous unicinctus (assembly GCA_029593785.1). NCBI lineage: Eukaryota > Metazoa > Chordata > Mammalia > Cingulata > Chlamyphoridae > Cabassous > Cabassous unicinctus. The sequence goes on along the minus strand of JAQZBX010022941.1, from coordinate 3,762 downwards.
GTTTCGTCATCTTGCTGCGCCAGCTTTCTGCACGGGCCAGCTCTCCACGTGGGCCAGCTTGCTGTGCAGGCCAGCTTGCCTTCACCAGGAGGCCCTGGGAATCGAACCCTGGACCTTCTATATGGTAGATGGGAGCCCAATCGCTTCAGCCACATCCGCTCCCCTCCACACTGATTTGTAACATCATCTCTGTCATATATTGTCTCCAAGCCCAAGTGTGCCAGTTGCCAGGCTCTCTTCTGCTTCTTTGGTCTATTCGTCTATTCTTGTGCCCAAACTAAATGGTCTTAATTCCTAAATATTTTATAATAATCTTGAGATCTGGGAGGGCAAGTTCTTCTACCTTCTCATTTTCCAAATTGTTTCACATTTCTTCTTGGCCCTTTGCTCTTCCAGAGGAAATTTAGGATTAGATTTACAGTTCTACAAAAACTGAACTGGTTCAAACCAAACCAAAACAAACCCGAAAAACCTGGTAGGACTTCAATTGAAATTCTATCAAATTTATAGATTAATTTGGGAAGAACTGATATCTTTATAGCATCAAATCCTCCAATTTCTTAATTCATTTTCTTTTATGTCACATGTGCTTTAAGATTTCCATTCACTCCATAATACCTCTCATTTTGTCCTCTTCTATTTGTCCACTCTTCACCCTTTCTTGCTTTGAAACACAATTTACTTCCTATTTCTTATTGTAGCCTCAGTATCATCACTTGTAGTTACATCTCTTTCAAAGGTCTTCTAATTCTCTCAAACCTTCTTGGTCAGCAAAAGGTAAAACCCAGGCACATCATAATAATAGGGAGAAAAGCAGAGTGTTCTGTCAGTAATTCTGGGTCTCCCGCGAGGAGGAGGTTGGCATAATTACACAGGGAGGTGCTCAGTCAGCTTTCTTAGGCTCTAGGAGGTAGTACACGTGGCGGGTAGGAGCCCAGGTGGCTGGGTTTGAATCCCACCCCTGTCATTTACTGATGCTCATCTTGGACCTCTTGAAACTGCTTTAAATAAAGTTTCTGTACAAAGGAGAGGTTTTTGTTTGTTTGTTTTTATGAAAGAAGAGCAGAAAGGCAGGAATATTGGAAGGACATCAGACCTACTTAAAAAAAAGACAACTGAGGAGATGGTAGAGAATAGCATGAATCAATCAAGGTTCAAGGGTTGGTGGAGAAGCTGAAAGTGAGGGGCAGTTCTGGTAGCTGGTAGACTAGGTCCAGGAGAAAGACAGTCACCCAGAAAAGTGCCTGTGCCTCAGAAACCAGGGGCGTGCTTCTCAATATCGACAGCACTGCCTAAGTAGGCTCTTTGAGGGGCTTGGAACATAACTCTCCCTTCTCCCACCAAGCTGCCAGGGGACCTGGCATTTCCACCACTGGTGACCCCTTAAGACTGTTTAAAGGTAAATATATAATTTATGAGAAGTAGGTCCATATCACCCAGGAGAACTTTAGATGGAATCCCTCAGCGTACGCCTAGCCAAGAGCAGGTCATAAGATACAGAATATGGGAGAGGAAGCTCTGCTGGGCAGAGGGGGAAGGAAACTATTCAGGGTGTGAAACCCTGCCACAAGCAGGGGAAGGCTGGAATGGGGGCACAGTGTAAGATACAGGACAAGGGTTTGGGTGGGGTGAGCGTGTCAGAGGGAAGAGCCAGAGAGAGGGTGGAAGCACCAAAATAGAGTTCCTTCTCCAGGAACTGCAAGCTTCTCCAGGGCTGCAAGCCCGCTCTGGCCCCGGAACTCCACTCCAATGACCGGGACAGCCACTGGCAGACCTGTGGGAGCCTTGGCCCTGCTGGGGAAGCAGTGCTAAGTCAAGGACTCCACAGCACCATGGGGTTTTCCTCCAGAACCTGACTGGGGGCCAGGGGTTCTGAAGCACACTGATATATCCCTGACGATGGCAGCAGCGGATCGTCTAAAACGCTGGCAGTTAGGGGGAAACAGGCAGTGCCACTGGGTGGGGAGAGTGGTGGAGCAGTTGCCCTCCTCGGCATGTGCCACAATGAAACTTGTGAAGGAGCATAAAGGGACATGTCCAAGGCTGCTGCTGGCCCCAGTGTTCGGGTAACAAGGAGTTGGAGGAAATGTAGGGGTCCACCGCGAGGGCAGTAGTTCAGTAAAAAGGGGTGGCCAGAGGCCTCGGCGTACCAAAGCAGCAGCCCGAGGTGTCACGAGGGGCCTACGCCTAACGGGATGAGACCTTAAAAACCAAGCACCTGAGGATCAGGCCATCTATAGCACAATGCCACCGAGGTGAGTACAGAACACCCCCCACGGAACAAGCCTCGCTCCAAGGATGTGCCAAGTTCTGAAGCCACAAACCAGACAAACTGGAGTGGGTGCCCATTCGGGATCAGGAACAGGTGTGGGGCATGAGAACACAGACTGGGGACAAAGGGAAAATGAAGTAAACTCAATGAAACGGAACAAGAGCGGGGCCTTACACAGCTGGACGAGGGAAGTGTGTCATCAATTGGGAACCTTACATTTTTACACCGGAAGTTAAAAAAGAGAGAGAACAGATGGAGAGCCACGGGAGGAAGATCTCTGTTGACAGAAGTGTGAATACAAGCTAGTGTCTTTAGGTCCCTAAGACTGAGTTCTCAATGTTTTTTCAAGCTCTGTGTGGCTTTGGTCAGATTAGTTAAGCTTGCCGAGTTTTTCATCTTAAAGCGGGGTAGGGTAAAGCAGTCTCTATCCTACCTTCTTTTCAGGATTGCTGGCCTGATGAACAAAGTAGCAAACGTGGAAGTCCACTGCACCATGCAGGCTCCCACCATCAGGGCTGGGTTGGGGGTGACGGCCAGCCAGAGGGTTCTGGGGTGGGTGGTGTCTCCCAGCTCAGCCTCACCAATGGCGTTTTCAGTCCCAAGCTTGCCTGCTGCGAGAGGGCTCTGCCCATCCATCCCGGGCAGAGGGAGCTGGGCCACATCGCTGAGTGGGGCCTCTCAGCCCTGCCCAGGGAGGTTTGGGACCCTCCTCTGAATTCACGGGCTCCCAGGGGCCAAGCAGCCCATGGGAAGTGCGCCAGGTCGACCCCAGACAGAGAAGGAGGGCAGTGACATTTCCTTCTCTCTTCCCTCACTAGCCAAGCCTCAGTGCCAGCCCTGCACCCCCTCCCACAGACCCCAGCACGGGCAGTAACGGGCCACCGTGCCACCCACTCCTGTGCTAGTGAGGGACGCCTGAGACATCGAGCCATCCTAGTAACTAACTCTCTTGCAGCCTTTATAGTTTGCAAGTGTTTTTTACCTTCATTTTTCCAATACTCCTGCAGGCCATTATTATTATCTCTTTTTGTGGGTGTGGAAGCAGAGGCAGAGAGGGAAAGCAAATTACAAGCTAGAAAATGGCAGGAGGAGGACCTGAATCCTGGATGTTTGTATGTAAATCCTGTGCCTGTTCCAGCCTCAGGAGCTGCCTCTAGGCCTTCTGAGGTCCAGGCAGGAAAGGGGAAGCTTTGATTTCCATGCCCCCAGCTCTGAAACCAGTCGCCACAGCAGTCCACGCTGGCTCTCATTCTGCTCTTTTGTTGGGTTTAGTTCCAGAAAAGTGAAGGAATGGGCTTTGGTTCCCAGACCAGTCTCGAGGAAAAGGTCTTACTCTTCGTTCCAGTCCTATAAGGGCCCTAAAAGGATGGATCTCAGAATGGCAGGCTCTGCCCCCTCCTGGTGACTCGGAGCATTGCCCTGGCAGCTAATCCAGCCATTGAATCCCACCAAATCCATTTCTGCTTCTTTTTTTTTTTTTTTTTTTAAAG
>JAQZBX010022940.1:0-31195 GCA_029593785.1 Cabassous unicinctus | reverse complement strand
GAAGGAGTCAATTAAAAAGGCTTTCTCACTGGTAGTAAAATCCTATTGTGATGTCATAACCCAGACTTTCCTTATTACTATGTGTTCCCATCTCCAAAAGCTCAAACCAATTAGTGAGTCAGAGTCACCATAACTGATAAACACATTCACTGATGATTCTTTGATCCATAAATGATATTGCCAGCCGAATGAGAAATATGATCTCTCAGTGACAGGGCTCATTTCCACAAAGGCTGCACAGACTCCATTCCTGTCCATCTCTCCTCTCAAGTCCCAGAGAAACTGAACCCCTCTCTTGTCTTCTGAGGCAACCAGCCCCACCCAGGTCCAGCTGAAATGCAGCATCAATAGACCATGGCAAGTGCCTGAGATGTGTCCTTAGGGGCAATCTGATAGAGAGATGGAAACTGACCATCATCACTCAAGTTTGTATCACTAAGGCCATAGGTAAGATGAAAACAAAGGGGAAAATAAACCAAGAAAAGGAAAAGGATTGGTGAGAAACACAATCTCAGTCCTAATAAATATTAAGGAATGGTGGAAAGTAAGAGAAGGGACAATTTGCTCATTCTTATTTCTAATCATTCTCTGAACTCTGAGTGCTTTCTAGAAAATAACTGATCCATCTCAGAGGTCTGGTGAAACCCTTTTTCTCCTTGCCATGCAACCTTCTTTCTAATCCAAATAAAGGTCATGTGCACATTCCATCAAGTCTCTTAATACTAGTTGGACACTTTTAAGATGCAGGGACACAATTCCCTCATTTCAACTTTTTAAATTTTAATTTAAAAAAATTTAAAGATATTTAGATTACATAAATGCTACCTTAAAAAATATAGGGGATTCCCATATCCCCTGCTCCTCACACATTCCCCATTTGCAACTTCCTTCATTAGTATGGTACATTCATTGCAATTGATGAACACATTTTTTGAGCATAGCCACTAAGCAGGGATTATAGTTTACATTGTAGTTTACATTCTCTTCCACAGACTTCAGTACGTTATGGCAAGATATATAATCGCCTGTATCTGTCACTGCAATGTCTTTCAGGACAATTCCCATGACCCCAAAATGCTGCTGAATTAAAACTGTTTTCCCTCTACCTGACCTCAGAACCTCCAGGGGCCATGGCCTCCACATCAATGAGATGAGTTTTTCCACTGCTAGGAGCACAATAAGTCTATAGTAGAATACCAGTAAGTCCACTCTAGTCCATAGTTCATTACCTAATCCTGGGAATTCTGGAATGGTGATGCCCACTCCAGCTCTAATTGAGAGGGGGCTTCTGTCCCATATAGCTAGTGGATGGGACTCTCTTGTTTGCAGTTTTAGGCCCTCTTGATTCCTTGGTATGGTAGTTGTCCATCATCACTTCCTTGTTAGTTGTCTTGAGTGAGTCCAATGAACTGGAAAGTAGGTGTTGCAATGCTTTTGAGCCTCAGCGCCCAGCTGGCAAATGGAGAGTCCAAAGATTCACGGAGTATAGGTTCAAACTAAGGGACCAAACAGTCATGTGTATTGAAAGCACAACTGACTCCAATTCTGCCACACTGGGGAACATAAACCCTAAAGTAGAGCCAACTATCAAAGCACCAAACTCATGAGCTAACTACCCTGAACATAGTGCCCATGTCATTTCATTTTTTTCAAAGCTCACTTGAAAAAGGCAGCAAAAGAGACTTGAGTTTATATCTCTCCCCTCCAACCACACTCATCTAAGGGATTTTGTAGAGGTACATCAGTGTGCCAATCTGGGCAGAAACTGCCCATTTGGTTCCTGTAAGGACTGCTACAGACTTGCTCTCTTTCCTACAGGTGTAATTAGGAATGTCCTTGCCCAACCCTGTTTGCCAAATGATGGGACTCTGCAACGTCTTCTGTTCACTGTGTTAGGCATTATAGAGATCAAACCCCGGAGAAATGTTGGGTAAAAAATGGGGGTTCCTGTTGATCTCTTCAATGATGAAAACCAAGGCCAGAACATACTGGTAGTTCTTGGTCTGAAACCTACATGGAGGGCACAGGGATATTTAGATAAAAGTCTCAAACCAGGATTATCTTCAAATCCAATACAATGACCAAATGAAGGATGAAAGCACAAACGACTCATTTTTAGAGTTGTTTCTCCTGAAGACTTAGAATTTTGGCTAAACTTAGAAGAGCTAAATGGCTCTAGAAGACCCTGATTGAATTCTACTTTGATGGGAGAAAATACTGTTTATAATGGAAGATGTAATGAGTGGCAAAGTGGACCACATTTATGGTGGGATTTGTAATTTGTTCTTTGATTCCAGAACCAAAATGCTTTTTTCATATTACCACATTATTTAATGCTTTTTAGAATGGCAGTAATATGGGCATGAGGCTGAACGCAGCATAATTCCAACTGAAAAGTATACCTACTTAACAGTTCAGTTCCACAGTATAGGCAGAATTGGATGGGACAGGCAGAGAGGCATAACATCTGTGGGGTGAGAGTGCCCATCAGAAGACTGAGAGTCAAGTATCCTAAGACTCTACCCCATCAAAACTGTGGATCAGCCATCATCAAATATCAACAATCTGAGAAAAGCCATACTGTCCCAGTGAGGGAATAGTCATTGAAGTTAGGAAGATTTGGGAGAAACAAAAAGATGAAGGGTAAGTGATCTTTACCTATACTCAAAAGGGGTGGAAACACTTTAGGAATCTAAGTGGAACTGATTCGTAAAGACTAAAAATTCTATAATCAATTTCTTAATTTAAATTATAATGTTTCTGCTTACACTAATAATTAATCAAGACCTTCAGCAGTACTTCTTCCAAGTGACCCTTGTTATTTTCATCTTTATTGCAGTATTGTGCATAGTTCCACTTTACGTATTAAAAAATCATCTCCACGGCCAAAGAAAATTCTTTCATTTTTATTGTCTGGGATCTAAAACAGCAACAAGAATAAAACAGTCTCTTGTATTTATTTAAAATGTCCTTTTGTTGAGGCTTGACTAACATCCTACTAAATGTTGGCTAAAATTCCCTGTGTACTTGAGAAGAGCAGATATTCTTCAATAGTTGGACACAAGCTTCCAAGTGTATCCAATCAATAAAGTTTTTAAGCTTTTTTTCAAATAAAATTTTTATTTTTTTAAGATATATGTTATAATTTTTTTGAGAAAGATATTTTACAATTTATCACTCTGGTGACTGATTTTATACCTCCTTGTTTCTCTTTATTTGAGGCTATAATATCCTCATTTAATAGATAAAAATTGCTATGTCTTTGTGATAATTGAAAGTAGTTATCATTATGAATTGACCACCTTATTCTTAATGCTGCATTTTATCCTTATCCATTTTGTCTGATATGAATACACTTACCTCTGTTTATTCTGGTTACACTCTGCCTAAGGAATCTTTATATTTAATTACATATCCTTGGTTTTAAAGTTTTCTTTTTTCTACAAATGTGTCTTAGAAAGACATTTTACAAAGGAAAGTATGGTACAGGCTTTATGAAAATAAATTGAATTATTTAATGGGAATCATTTCCAAAATATAGAAAAAAAAGAATAAATATAAGCTCAACCAACACCCAAGAAAATATGAATGAAGATCCATCTTAGAGTATTAGCAGTTTAGATAATTGTTCACTATCAGACCTCACTTTTCTGAAAGGATAAAATAATTATAGGCTCATTGAAGTAGATAAAGCATTTAATTAATTTGAACATATTTCTAATGGAACATATTAGTTTAGAAGGGCATTTCCTTAATATGGTTAAAAACAAAAAACCTTCTCAAAATCAAAACCTAGACTTTCTTTAATGCAAAGATAGTGACTCATGATTGGAGGCGGTGAGGATAGGGCATGGCAGAATCACCCCCACCCAGGGGCTGAACTCCACAGTCAGATAGTCTCCCCCTTCCAGTTCCAGATGAAACAACGCTATCAGCCAAGTTTACTAATGAGGTGTCATATCCCTCAGCTATTTTGTGTTGAAAAGTTCTTAAAGAATACTGAACAAAAGCATTCCAATTAAAATCAAGAGAAAGATTAAGTTCTGTTAGTGCAGAACTATTTAGTACCCTGCTGGAATTTTCTAGCCTGTCAGATAATGCAATAAAATAGCAGTCAAAACGGAATGGAAAGGAAGGAGCAAGCCACAGTATTTTGCTGAGGATAATATTGATCTCATGGGAAACTCCAGAGAAAATGAGAAAAGGAATTGTAATCAATAAGGAATTAGTCAACCCAATGTGTACAGCTGTGAATGGCTATTCAATATAGCATCAAGAAATTAAAAACGCTTTATGAGAAAGTATGTATGATAGCAATAGACTTAAAAATTGCTCTATCTCCTGCTGAAAAGAATATAAAGCTGTATTGAAGAACATAAAAGCAACAAGCACAATATTACAAAGATATTTATAATCTACAAAATTCAATAAAAGTTACCATAGATAGTAGATTACCAGTTACTATGATCCAGTGGACAAGGGGAAGAGGAAATTATTTCTTACTGGGTGAGGAGTTTCCATGTGAAGTGATGAAATATGGGTGTAAAAGATGTTTTGATGGTAGCACAACATTGTGTATGTCATTAATATCACTAAATTGTATTCAGGAAACTGCTTCAAATTATGTTTATATATGTAATTTCAGAAAATTAAAAAATCAGAAAGATAATTTTTAGGGTAATTGCAGTACAATTGCAGTGGTTTTCTGGAAGCATGAGAAGTTCAGGAAATCATTGAAGAATAATTGAGAATATAAGGGGAGAATTTGACTTAGCAGAAACCATAACTGAAATTATTAATTAGCTACAATATTTTAAACAGGATAGCAATGGTAACAGAAGATATGGATATAGCACAAGGGCAGAATAGAAAATAGAGAAATGATTTATTTGTAAATAAACATTTCATGAATCAAGGTGATATTGAAAACCTGCAGAGGAATAATGAATTGTTTAATTAGTAATGAAGGTAAATTACTTTGCAATATAAAATCGAGGTTATCTACCTAAAATTTGAGATAAGAACTTTCCATTTTTTTCATAATGAAAAAGGCATCTATTTATAAAACTGTAATTTGGGGGGGGCAAAAAAGTCAAACAGAATAAGAGAAAAAATGATTAGATTTTACTTTCCTTGAAAGTTTATGTTGTTTAAGATGTAAACATGCCATATGCAAAAGTATTAAAAAAAAACAACAATCTGATAAAATGAATTTTTGATGAAAAATACTTATTTCCAACAAGTAAAATATACTTACAAAGTGAAAAAGCCTACAGTTGAATAGAAAAATGGCCAAAGGCATAAATGGCAAATTATCAAATAATATATTCCAAAGACCAATTAACCCAAGAAAATATGATCGATGTAAATGTAATCAATGAGCTACAATTTCAAATGTCAATTTTTCTAAGTATTTTATAAGAAATGTGCTTCACAGTTAGTGAATATCAATTAGTGCATTTCTGGAGGGTTCTTTGGCAATATGTTTAAAATGCCTTTAAAATATACACAGCCTTGCAACCCAACATTTTATTCCAAAAATGTGTTTGCATTTTTCAGAGTAGACAGCAAAGAGCTGTCTACTAGTATTCGCATTATGTCCTTAATTATAGTAACAAAATATTAGAAACCAACAAACATGCAAAAATTGGTTTTGGATTAAAAAGCTCTATGACCATACTATTATTTAGGCATAACAATTATATTGTAGAAATTGATTTATATCAAACATATTAATGACATCATGTTTTATAAGAAAACCAGTTTAAGGAGGGGACAGAATGAGCTAACCCTTGTAGTACACCCATTTTCATGCACAGTAAAGTAAAGGATATGATCCTTTATTATGACTTTCAGGGTCTGAGACACTTTTGCATTCATGAGCTTCTTCCATAAAATATACTTAAAGATTATATTTCATTACTGAGTTCCTATAAAGACAAACATAATAATATTATATATTAAAATGTTTTTTTTTTATTTTAAAGAACATTAAAACATTTCCTTGATCCCCTAAAATTTTGTAGCCTTTGGCCCTGGGCCTTCTGAGCCTAGTGGATGAGTCAGACCAGATAAAACCTTTTATATAATTGCAGTTGTGTTCTATTACGTTTCAGACAGGGTTTCTAGGTTACCAGTTTCAAAAGAGCAGATCTGCCAAGGTTCACTTTTCCCTGAGGTGGTCTGAGAGGGCAGCAGAGGATGAGAAGAAAAACATTTAGTCTCTCTTGCTATGACAGTATACACACGCTTTCCTTCCAGCTTACAGGGTGCTTAAAGCAAGTTGGAACACATGAGTCAAACCTGCCTTCTTTCCCCGGAGATTCAGGGCAGAATGTCCCTGAATTAACCACTCTCAAGTCCTGCAGCCCCAACACTGGCTGAGAGATGCCATCAGCAGCAGCCACCAGAAGGAGGTGTGTGCATCACAGATATTGACAACAACGTGGCAAATGCATTTTGGAAAATTATGGGATGGACAAAGTAGGGAAGCATTAGAGGAGTGTCAAAGAATGAATGAGATAAGCAGACCAAATCTAGAAGTAAAAACAAATAAAAGATAGGCACAGACTCTTTCTATAGTAGGAAGAGGCCCCAAATTCCAAACCCTGATATCCCCAGTCACAAATGTGCAAAAGTGCTTGTAAAATCCATCCTTCTGGCACTTTCAAAAAAAGCAGTAAGTCATCATTTTCTTCAGTGAAATTCCCATTCTCACAGGAGCAGAAACTGTCTGCTGGAATCCCCTGAAATTTTACTTAATCAAATTATTAATTAGACTATCAGTTATAGAACTGGCATTAGCATAAATCTAAATAGTTTAAATGTCCAAGTGAATCACAATCAAATTGGAGTTGAAAATATCTCACAGATCATTCATCTCTTATTCCTGGTCTGGCTGGGAGCTCAAGGATGCATGGAGGATTCCTGGCAGGTTATGATATAGAGATATTTCAAAGAGTATACAGATGTCTAGAGTAAGAAGTCTGTCCATGCAAGTGGGACCCAAATACAATCTTGGTAGGAATATAAGAAATTATACACATGAGAAAAGAAGCATTAGCAGGCCCTTGGTTTGGAGAAGAAACATTTTTGTGTAACCTCTTGGGATGCCCTAATGCCAGTGTTTTGTGTTTCCAAGGAGTATCCCATGTTCCCCTGATTGTGGAAACCAAAGTAGGAGAAGAGAGAAGGAGAGTCGAATTTGGTGGAGGGGGCAGTCTCCCTTAGATTCCAACACTGGGAAAGAGAAAGTTATAGGAACTATATGATAAAATAGAATACCCTCATTCCCCTTTGACAAAAAACAGAAATCTATTGGGAAGAGACATGATGAATTAAGGATATTCTGGGATGTAAGTTGTGCTGGTGAAAAGGGGAGGAAAAGTGATGTGGATTATGCTGATCTAGCTATCTGCAAATTGCCTAGGTAGTATTCATCATAATAATTATGCAGAAAATAAATGAAAAATGCACTTACTCCTGGAAATAGGCAACCTTGCTAGGCTTCCCGATCCTCTTGCTTGTTAGAACTGTATAAAGGGGGAAAAATCCACCAATAATCAGATCACCATTCTTAAATACACTGGGTTTCATTCTGTAGAAGCAGGTGGGATCAGCTAAATTCCACACAGACAGGGGAAGCTGGAGAAGCAGGAAAATAAAAATCAGTGGGAGCATCTCAGAACTATCTCCTCAAATTGCAGACAAATTCTTAGTGTGTGCAAGGTATGCAGTAGAAAGAACCGAAATGGACCCTGCAGCCTCAAGCAGATATTTATAAAAACACATATGTGTATAGAATATTGTCATGAACTGGACAGGCAAATCTAATGGCTACAGAAAATTTTGGGTTATGGAACCCTTTCTGCCCTGGGGCTCTGCAGCTGAGGTCCTGTGTCCAGGTGAAAAAAAAGTTGAAAAATATTTTTGAGGATCATCATTCTCACCCTTAGGTGCTATGATTTCATCCAAGTCTGTGGACAATAAAACCCTAGGGAAATTCTTATCCCCAGGCAGGTTAAGTCCTAATTTTTGTCAATAAACTAGATCCATCCAATGAACTGGCATTTATTGCAACAGAAGAATGTTGTGTTAATGCCAGTCAGGGTTTAGATGAGAACATTCTGGAATTGTGCACTCCAGTGTGCAACATGGAGAGGGGCAGCCTTATACACCTAGGTCCCAGGATAGCCACACAATATGCCCTATATGGTAGATGTAGGTCTGCATACCTTTCATGTGACCAAAAACGTCTACATGCATATGTGTTCCTGACTAGGGAGGCAACAGTCTTGCTAAATGCAAAAATTGCAATTCAGTAGCTTAAGATAAATACATAAATAAATTTGCATATGCAATTCCTAAAATTTGACACCCTTACCTACTCCTCAACCCATACAAAGCATACTAAAACATAGATCAACAAATTGTACTGTTCCATTTCTACACTTAAAGACAGGACTCCTCTAATATTTGTGCTCTGATGGGAACATGGGGCTATGTTGGAAACTCTTTTCTTTTTTCATACTAAGGCAGAGAATATCATCTAGGAAGCACCTCATATTCTCTCAATCACACAAATACACACACACACACACACATTTATGACATAGGTTACACCTACAGAATTTTATGGCACTGGAGTAAAAAATATAAGGCTTATATCAACTATCTTGGCAAGGAATGTAAAAATATGTCCATCATGCATGCACACACACACACAAATGATCAGTGACCAGGGCAGGGAGTTCTGTTTTGGGATTACCATATAAATTATGGCCTCCTACACTCCAGCATACCTACTGTGAATTAAGCCATTAGTGACCCTGAGGCTATAGAAGGCAGAGGTTATATATCACCAGAAAAACATAGACAACCTAAACAGATAACAGGACCCATATTCACTCCATCTTGGTAGGAGTGATGATCATACATCACTTGTACTTCCGTGTGGTTTATTGTGGCCATAGGTGCTAGTAAGTTCATTTCAGTGTTTGAGGAAAAGGAGACAAAATATGTGGGGATGAATATTTTCCTGAAGATTATGGATAAGTTTGTGATCCAATGTTTCCAAATATGGAGGAAGTTCTCTTAAAAGTAACTGGAATCAGGTCTAGCTGGCTTTTACCCAGTGATAGTTTGAGGAGAAATATCTACTTTTCCAACTCATGTTGAATTGAAGATGACTTTCTTTGTAACTGAATTTTCCTCTTCCTAATTCCTGGATAGGAGGCTAAATCTTTGATTACTCCACTTTTCTGAGGAAAAACTCTTGGTTCTACATATGCAAAAGGAAGAGTATGTGGATGAGTGTGGGATAAGGGACTGGGATGCCATTAATTGTCATGGGACTGTTTTAAACTATTGTATGAATGTGATTTGACAGGTGCTAGGTCTCAGAACCTGAGGTGGAGATCTGAGTCTTGAGGACTTCTCAATCTGATATGATTCAGTTTTAAGTGTGTGAGCTTAGAGTTTTAAAACTATTCTTAAAGGGGAGAGGATGTAGCTCAAACAATTGAGTGTCTGCGTCCCACATGGGAGGTCCCAGTTTCAGTTCCTGGTGCATCTTGGAAGCAAAAAAAAAAAAAAAAACCAACAAGCAAGCAAATGAGGAAGACAACTCAGGGGAGCTGATGTTACTCAGTGGTTGAGTGCCAGCTTCCCACATTCGAGGTCTCTGTTTCAATCCATGGCCCCAGTACCTCAAAAGAAAAAAAAAGAGAAAGAATTCTTGAATATTTATGGCTATCCTAGTTCTGGGATAAAGATTCCTGGCAGGTGATTGAAGCAGACCGGAGTGAGCCCTGGAAGGAGTAAGATAGCATATTAAAATGCCAGTGCACATGAGGAAAGTTATTAATAATAAAAACAGCTCACCAGTCAACAATGGGAGTTGAATTCTCTCATAAAAAATAGAACTAGTATGTGAATCTCAATATGAATTTCAATGAAGTATATTTAAATTCCTCAATAAAGGAAACAATATTTTGTGAAGAAAGGACCACATATTTTGAAGTGGCTGTGGCTCAAGCAATTCAGCTCCCACTTACCATATGGAGGACAAGGTTTCAATCACTGGGACCTCTTGGTATAAAAAAGAAAAAAGGCCTCCCAGACCAGCAAGGAGAGACACAGGCCCCGGGCAGCAAAGCAACGCACCAAAAAGACAATGACACAACCAGATAGAAAAAAAAAAGTCATCTACAAATAAAGAACAGATAGATATGATAAAGAAAAATTAGTAATAATGAAAATTATGTATACACTAGTAGAAATCAATTATACAACTGAAATATGCAGAACAAATTCTTAGACTTGGACAGGACATCGTCATTAGGGGATTAGCAATAGGACATAACACTGTGGAATTTACCAAGAACGCAGAAGAGAATGAGAAAGAGATGAAAAATACAAAAGAAAATAAAGGTAACAGGGGTTATCTTGAGTGATTTCACTCACTAAAATAAGTTTCTGTAGTTAGGAATAGAGTGAATAACAGAACTCCCAAATTTGAAGAAATAATGGGGTGTAATTTCCAGAATGTAAACTAGATTTTTTTCACTTTACATATGTCCAATGTGTGCTAAGTAAAGTAATAAAAATCAATCTGGCTCTCTCTGCCTAGAAGAGCTCGCACCAAATCTTGATGTATATTTCTGTCTTTCTCTCCCATTTTTCAGCAAGTGCTGTTCTTTCCCCCATTTTTCAAATTATTTTTATGGGCCTAACTAAAAAAAAAGCAAAAACATCCAACTTATCTCGTGAAGAATTTGAAGGCTATGAAAGATTTGTGGTTTTTTTACAGCAACTACAGAGACCAGATTACTTTTAAAGTGCCAAAGGATAATAAGATACAAAAAGAAAAATATGGCATGGGATTCAGGATTTAGGGAATTGGCAGAAACACTTAAATAACAAGGTACTGTAAAAGAAGACAATCATGTGAAGATGTTAATCTCAAATGCTATAGGTAACACAATCTAGGGATTTGTCAGTTATCTGGCACCGAACTTTTCTCTCCCTGAAGTCAGGATCTACTGTTGCTTAATTTTACTTTTCTTCTCCCCACCCTTGCTGCTATTGATAATGTCCCATTCCCTACTGCCCCTGTTTCTGAATCATTAATTTTGGCCTTTTGGTGAAGCTGAAACCCTGAATTAGCTGCCAATTACAGACAAAATTTTTTTCTACACCAGACTTTCAATCACCCAGGTCACCTTTTCTTTACATTTATGTATATATGTATGTATGTATTTTAGATAAGCTTTATGTTACATAAATGTTACATTAAAAATAAAGGGGATTCCCATATGCCCTACTCCCTCCCCCTCTTATACAGTCCCACATTAAAAACATCCTTCATTGGTATAAAACATTTATTATAATTGGTGAACACATATTGAAGCATTGCCACTAACCATGGATTTTAGTTTACATTATAGTTTACACTCTGTCCCATGCAATTTTGTAAGTTATGAGAAAAATATATAATGGCCTGTATCCATCAATGCATCATCATGCAAGACAATTCCAACTTTCCAAAAATGCCCCCATAGTACACCTGTTTTCCCTCCCTCTCTCCTCAGAACCTCTGGTGGCCACTGCCTTCATATCAATGATAAAAGTTCTTCCATTGCTAGAATAACAATAAGTCTATAGTAGAATAATAGTAAGTCTACTTTAGTCCATGGGGTTTGAATTCATTCTGTTTTAAACAATACGTGGGATCCTGAAGAAGGTCATGACTTCCAAATGAAGTACATGTCTCCTAGGCCAGCATTATAATAAAAGACTCTCAAGATCTGGCCCAGCCTAGCACCACATTTCCTTTGCATGGGTTTCAACTCTCAACCCAAATGGCACCACTAACACTGCTACTTAAGCCAGTACTTGGAGAATCATCCTTGTGTTAACCCTGGGCTTCATCCCAGGGCCTCAACCTCAGACAACCAATCTATTAATAATTTATTTCCATAGCATAATTCAACACCACACCATCCCCTGAAAGTGTCCAACAGCTTCTTTCTTGGTTTCTCTAAATCTACGCTTGCTCCTTCCCCAAATCATTCTTCACAGGTCACCTAGAAAAATCATTTTTAAATGTAAATTGAGTCACAGGATTCTCCTGCTAAAGGCATTTCAAAGCCTCCCCATTTCTTTGTGATAAATTTAATAGTTAACCAATAAAACTCTGTCCACAGCTTCAATATTGTCTTATCCTTCTACAACTTCATTACTACATATCAAACAGGTTGGTTTTATTTCAGTTTTCCATCCAGACAAAGATATTTCTCACCAGGCTCTTTTGTATAAGCTTTCAATCAGCCTCAAATATTTTTTACCCTTTTCACCATAGTTACTCATATTCACCCTTCCTATCCAAGCATAAATTTCCCAGATTCTTTATATGACTCCATTTAAAGAGGAATTTCCATCAGTTATTCCATTTTATGGAAATTATTATGTGATTTCTCATGCTTAAAATTTAGAAACTTTATTATATAGATAAGATATACATCACTAGAGTCCTAAGAAATCTACTGATTCATTGAAATCCCAGTCATTATCCTGTCTTTTATATTCAATAAATGGAAATGGAGGTATTCAAATTCATATGGAATTGCAAAATCACACAAATTGCCAAAACAATATTGAAAAGAAGAGCAAAGTTGGATGACTTTCACTTAATTTCAAAACTTATTACATGCCTAAAGTAATAAAACTATTCTTCTATTTGTAGAAGGATAGACATATAGTGTAGAATTGAGATTTCAGAAATAAACCCATGAATCTGAAGCCAATTGATTTTAGACAAAGGTGTCAAGACAATTCAATTGGAAGAGAATACTCTTTTCCACAAATATGGATATGACAACTGTATATCCACCTGCAACTGTTGGAAGTTTGAAGGTGATTGTGTGGAATCTAGAAATCATTTTGGATAAAATTGACAACTTCAGAAAAGTCCGTGTTCCATTCCAAAATATGGAATGACTTTCCACTTATTTCAGTATTCTTCAAATGTTTTCAACAATGTTTTCTTGTTTTCTGTGTACAAGTACTTTATATCTTTGGTTAATTTTATTCCTAGATATTTGATATTTTTGTATCTGTTGGAAAAGAAATATTTTCCTTTATTTCCTTTTCGTTTTTTCATCATGTGTGTGTAAAATCACTGCTGTTTTTTGCTCGTTGATAATGTAACACACCACTTTCTTGAGCTCCTTTATTTGTTCTAGTAAATTTATTGCATCATTTTTAGGATTTCCTTTATATTAGATTTATTATCTGCAGCTAAGGAAAATTTTTCTTCTTAATTTTCAATTTGGATGCCCTTTTTCGTTTTGACTTGTCTAATTACTCTGGATAAATCTTCTATTATAAAAATTTTAAAAATGGTTTATTAAATTAATTTGATCAAATGACAATTGCAAATTAATGCAATGTTTGGTAGTAATAGTTTCACAGCATTTTGAATGCAATTAACATCTCTGCTAATTGCATGCAAGTTCACTGTATTGTAAACTTGTAATTAATTAAAATGGGAATTTATTAAGTTGTATATATGTTACACATTAAAATTTAAAAAATTAAAAATATATATATTATAACAAACTAAAAATTGAAACAATAGTAACACCAAAAAAGTCATAGAACTGTGCAAGGCAAAGAGTGAAACAATGCAAACTATGAACTATAACCAATAACATAATTCTAATAATATTTGTTCATCAGTTGTGGCACAGTAGTTGGAGACTTCAGTAAACCATTCTCATCTTATTATAGAATTTCTGGGCAGAGGATGAGTAAGGAAACAGAGAACTTAAATAATATGATAAATGAACTAGACCTAACAGCCATTTATAAAACATTGTACCTCAAATCAGCAAGATAAACCTTCTTCTCAAGTGCTTATGGAACTTTCTCTAGGATAGACAACATTTGGGGCACAAAAAAATTCTCAATAAATTTAAAAAGATTCAAATGATACAAACAACTTTCTCTGATCACAATGCAATGAAGCTGGAAATCATAACAGATGGAGAAAGATAAAACTCACAAATATAAGGATGATAAACAGCACACTCTTAATAATCAGTGGGTGAAAGATGAAATTGCAAGAGACATTACTAAGTATCTCAAGATGAATGAAAACAAAAACAAAACATAACAAAACCTCTGAGAGGCAGTGAAGACAGTGCTTAGAGAGAAATTTATATTCAAAAAGTGAAACAGGAGGGAATGCTATCAAACTCATCTTATGAAACAAACATCATTGAATACCAAAAGTCAGATAAAAATACCATATAAAAAGAAAATTAGAGACCAATTTCTCTAATAAAGGTAGATACAAAAATCCTCAAAAAAATACTTGGTAATTAAATCCAACAGGACACTAAAAGAATTGAACATCATGATCAAGTGGGTTTTATCCCAGGCCTACAAAGTTGCTTCAACACAAGACAGTTAATCTATGTAATACACCACATCATGAAATCAAGGGAAAAAATATCACATGATCATCTTGACTGATGCAGAAAAGGCATTTTCAAAAATCCTACATCTTTCCTTGGAAAAAAAACAACAATCCTGAAAGGTAAGATATAAAGAAACTTTATCAACATGAAGAAGTGCATATATGAAAAACCCACAGCTAACATTGTACTCAATGGTGAAAGACTAAAGTTTTCATGCTGAATCAGGAACAAGACGAGGATGCCCACTGTCATCACTGTTATTCAATATTGTGCTGGAAGTTCTAGCTAGAGCAATTAGGCTAGGTAAAGAAATGAAAGGCACCTAAATATTAAAGGAAGAATTTAAACCTGCTGTATTTGCTGATGATATGATCCTATATCTGGTGGAAAACTCTGAAAATCCTTAAGGCCTTTCTGTCACATTGTGATGCATATAGTAATGTATTCTCCTGCCTCTTCTGGGTTCTGTTGACTTCCAGTTTCTGGCTGCTCCCCATGGCTTCCTCTCTATGACCAATTTCCTTTACATCTAAGGCCTTATTAGATTAAGATTTACCTCATTCTGTTTGGGCATACCTTAACTAATAACATCATCAAAGGTTCTGTTTACAAATGGGTTCATATCCAGAACACCAGGGGTTGGCACCTGAACATGCCTTTTGTGGGGGAGATAATTCAATGCCCAATACAGCCTGTATAAAATACATCCAGTTTCCAATAAATGCATTCCCCAACTATTTCCATATGTTAAAAACAATGATAATAGCCACTGATAGAGAAAGGATATGGAAATAGTTACTATATTTCATTAAAATTGGGGATAATATAGACTAGCATTTTTGGAAGATAATTTGGAAATGTTAATCAAAATATTTAAAATATATATACACTCCAAAGAACATTTCCTTTTCTAATGACTTCTACAAAGAAATTAACACAAACAAGCAAAGATGCAGACTCTAGATGCTAATCTGAATATTATTTACAATATTGAAAATTGTTCCAAACCTAAGAGCCTATTAATAAGAGACTGGTGAAAGAAATTATGATAAGCTCAAAGAACTTCAGACATCAAAAATCTTATATCAATATGGAAAAGAGATCAGAGTCTATTATTGAGCAAAAATTTATTGTACTTTTTCTATAAAATTCAATGTTGTAAAAATAATATGTTTATGTTTATATAATTATGAATGGATTCATATAGTCTTAATAGGAAAATTATCTAGGAAAGTATGTTCTAAAATATTAAAAATATTTGAATTATAGGCTTGCAGTTGATTTAATTTTAGTTTTTTTCTTCACCTACTTTTTTCTAGTAAAATAACATAATTTTTAATAAGGACAATCCACCTTGTTCTTTATAAGATCAAAACCACAAAGTTTCTGATAAACATTAGTGGAAGAAATGAGACTATACAAGTCCCTGAGTCCTGTAAGAAAACAGCTTCATAAACTGTTGGTATAAGTTGGGTTTTGGTTTTCTGGAGGTAAGTATAAGGAGCTTTTTTTTCATCACATAAAAAATATCTGATATCTAGTTCAGCATGCAGATGAATTGCTGATCATCAAACACAGTCAAGACCCTTCTCTGCAAATTATTGTTACAATCTTCCTCTTCTTTGGTGCCCTAAATTTTGGCATAGCTAGAGCCAACTAGATAATCTCCGCACACTTTTTGTTGTTAGTGGTGGTAGTGTGTATGTGTGTCTGTGCTGAGTGGGGTTAGGGTAGAAGGTGACAGGGAGAAATGGTCAATGAAATAATTGCAAGACTGCATTTGAAAATCAAAGCTTGACCAGTACTAATGACCCATCTTTAAAGTGTCATTTAATATAAAATATTATATCATTAATGTTTGACATTGATTTTAATCCCAAGTAAATTAAAACATGGCTCTGATAATTAACCAATTCCCTAAAAATCTTTTAGTTATCGGATGTGGCTTAAGCAGTGGAATGTCCGCCTCCCACATGGGAGGCCCCTGGTTCTTTCCCAGTGCCTCATGAAGAAAACAAACGAAAAAAAAACAACTCAGGGAAGCCGATGTGGCTCAGTCATTGAGCACCAGCTTCCCACATTTGAAGTCCCGGGTCCAATCCCCAGCCCCTGTAACCTCAAAAATAAAAAAAATGAAAAGAAAGAAAAGAAAAAAGCTTTTAGAAGGTGAGAATTTTCATTCCTGGTAACAGCCTCTTAATTACCATCAAATGTGATTCCCAGTCGTAATGACACACAGTTATAATGATCTCTCAACCATGAAAATTTAAAAAGGCCATTGCTTAGAGGCAACATCAAGGACTCATACTACTGGCAATACTTTTGCCTATTTTAACTTCTACAACTTCCCTGGAAAACTAAGAAAGAGTACTGGAACAGGATGTTGAAAGACAAAGCAGGCACCAGGTAGACTCCGAAGCAAAGAAGGAATTTATGGATTCCAATTTTTCATCTAAATTATGTATTTTGTCTCTTAGGACCCTACTATTGTACTTCCTTCATCAAGATTCAAAAGACTTCAATACAGGTTTGTTGATGATAAATGAAACAATTAGTATATCTTACACTTCTCTGGCAATGCATATTCAACAAATGCGTACAATCATGTGGAGGTAAGAAATTCAAATATAGCCTTTAACTTGCTGATTTTTTCTTCACTCTCTGTGTTTCCACTGCTATACATAGCTTCTATTTCTAGATATTCTTGCACAGTTATTTATGTTGTATTATTAATCAGTTTTGTTGAGATATATTCGCATACCATATGATCTATTCAAAGTGTATAATCAATAGTTTTTAGTATAATCACAAGGTCGTATATTCATCATATCAAAAATTTTAAAACTTCATTACTCCAAAAAAAAGACAACATACCCCTTAGCATTCATGGAGGGGTGACATAGAGATGGTAAGTGAGCTTCCCAATGATGAAGATATTATCATATGCTGAACATAGACCAAAGAAAATTTACCTGGAGTCAGAAAAATGTGCATTCAAATCTCTTCACCCACAGTTTCTAGACAGATGATTTTAGGTGCCTTTGGAACCTCACTCTCATTTGTATTCTCTTCAAATTTAAATGGGAATAATAGTATTTATATTATTTGTCTATTATGATGAAACACAAGAAAATAATTTGAACTTATGCAGAAGATATTTTGAGATGCCTGATATCTGATAAATGCTTCTTTAATATTGTGCATTGTTTTAATCATCGCTACATTTAACTACATTCTGAATTGCAAAATGGGGTGAGAAGGTAGAACATTTGACTTACTTGTATCATCCCACCTCCTTACCAAAATAACACATGACTACACTGACTTGTGAATATTTTCGTTTTTTTCCTAAAGGAATCATACATTCAGTGCTTTGGATATTCTTTCCTTTTGACAATGAAATAATAACCCCATTTTTATTTTATTCTCACAGCCATAAAGGGCTTCCTGTGACTAAAACAGCTAAAATCTTGCAGTATTTTTAGAACATATGGATATTTTGTGAATTGAATTCACTTCTTTTTCTATAAAGGAAGCAAATCAATCTATTGATCTATTATAGGTTTTCATCGGAATGAAAATCTACAAAGCACCCTGGATGGGTGTTAAATTGCATATCAAAACGGAAATTTTTAAGATATGCAACAGGTTTGGATTCAGAATATATTTGGATTAAGATTGGGTTACAGAAAATAAGAGAGCAGAACAATATTATAGAAGGTTAGAAAATTACATGGAATATAAAAATCAATGTTATTCATCAGAAATGACCCTTGGGGTAAACCTAGGTTGAAGGCCTGCATTGCACCTTGTGTGGAGAAGACTGCTGTCGAAGGGGACTCCTCAAAATTTTTCCTAAATGGGCTTTAGATAATTCCTGCTTAGATAGAATTCATTGTTTACTATGAATATAAACTCGCAGTGTCAATCACATTCATTGATCATCCATTCAACATATATTTACATTGTGCATCACACACACACACACACACACACACACACACACACCTACAGTGTCAAGCTCATCTCTGAAGGAAGGTGATGCAAAAAAGCACTCATGTAACAAAGGCTGACAGGACAGGAAGTTGACATGGTGCAGGCCACAGCCTAGTCATGTTCCTGTTCTCTTACTTATTCCAACAGTTCCTTTTACATGTGACTATCTCCACTCCTTGTCCACCAAATGTAACTTGCAGTAACATTAGAAAGGGTGATGGATTCTCTTGTACTATGGGATTTATATCAAGTTCTGCAAGACTGCATTTTACAAACAATACAGAAGAATGCAATGGTGAGTCAAATAGAGCATTTTCTCTTAGAAAAACAGAATGGACTTAGTTGTACCAAAATTTAAACAGCTTTATAGAATGTGACTGGATTTCTAGAAAAAGGCTATAGAGGTTAACAAATACACCAGAAAGAGAACAGGAATAGAACTGGAAAGTGAAAGGATGCATGCAACTGATATTTCTCTTTTAATTATTGCTTATAATAAATGACAGTGAATGTTGAGAACATTCTGAATCTTATGATCTTAATTCATAGTTCAATAACACTAGATAAGCAAGCAGTATTTTTTCCATTTGTTAAATTTATTTAAACAAATCAACTTAAAAATATCATTGAACTAAACATATAAACATACCTGCTATGTTCCTGAAACAGATGTTAACACTTGTATAAAAGTAAATAAATGCTTGTTAGGGAAGTTGTCCATTAAAATGGCCAGATTTCAGCAAAACTAAAACCATTTTGTTTCTTTAGCTTTACTAGTCTGACAATGCAATACTATCAAATGACAGTCAAAGATAATAAAAGCACATTGGATGGCTAGATCAGTGCCATTGGTTACAGCTGTTAAAGTTTCATTCTTCAGGCCCCATAAAAAACAATGAATCCAATCACATCAAATAAATCATGGCTTTTTTTTTTCTTTATCACAATTCACTAAGTGATGTTAATTCTGGTCCTGGTCAATTATGTTTGGTAAAAAGCTATTTAAAGCGTACATGGTGAGCGTGCACTATTTATATTTACAAAGATATCTGCAGGTTTATTACTGGAATTATACAGGCCCTGAATATGGTGAAGCATGTCACACATCATTTTTAATCAAAAGAGTTTCAGGTAGGAAATGTTCCTTATTTGACCACTACTGTAATAATTACACGAAAATTCTTAAGAAAACACTAATCCCCTTCTAGATATTGATGCATATTCTACGCATTACAGGTTAAGGCAGTAAATAAATGCATTCCAGAGAACTGGAGGTCTTGACAACATCAAATAAAGCTGTCTGATACCAGTTTTTTGTTCTCCATCAAATTCTTAAAGTCCTATCTGTAAAACTAGTTTTTGAATGATTTCATTTTTAAAGTAAAAAAAAGTATTAGTAACACTAAGGGTTGACAATGAAAAGAGTAATTGATTGGGTAAGAAAGGACCTAAGTTGGATTTTGCCTAAAAGTTTTCAAGTCATAAACAAGAGCATTGAGAGTCTGAACCTTTAAGTATAAAACAAATACATATAATTTACTTTTCTTAATTAAAAATATATCGTACTTTGAACAACTCAAGTAATGTAAGATTACCAAAAATAACTTCATAAGCCATAAGTGTCAAATGCATTTTCAATGTTTTAATTAAGAACTTTTAAATACTGTAAACTAAACCATGACAGTTTAGTTAAACAAATGATAAATGACTTTTTATTTGTACCTGTGATTCCTTTAATACAAATTGCTACCAACAAATATGTAAAGATATGGCAGATTATACATTTGATCAAAGCACTTTGATTTAAGCAAAAGACAGATTTAAATGGTACAAGTTCCAAGATCCAAGAAGTACCTACTAATTTGTAGGCAACCTATTCTCTAATCAGAATCCTTTATTCTTCAGCTGCAGATGAGATAGGGCACACTCTGTTTTAAACAGGGCATTGTGGTAAAACCAGAATAATAATCTTAAATTAAGATTGCTCTGGTTAAATTGAAGAGTTTCCCAAGTGTCTTTCAGCAGTGGCATATATTCTCCTGACTTCTTAATTTCATAAATTAACTTTCCCTTTATTCCATTTTTATTGTAGTTGTACTCACAGTTTTGTTTTAAAAATTGGTTGAAATTTATATAAAATTCTGTACATGTTCACAAATTATTGAATAAACAATATCAGCATTATCTTCAAGAGAGTGTTTGCAAACACGTGTCCAACTCAGGAAAAATATATTCACATTTACCATCTAGCTTTTTTTCCTTTTTTATTTTTTTGGGAGATTCACAGCTAGTTTCAAACTTGGTCTGTGAAGGAAGCACACTATTTTGCTTAATATTAGACTTGAATTTATGTGTCTTATAGCATCGGTGGCACATGGGAAGGGCTTTTGTCAGAATCACCTTTTGATGAAACAACAGATGGCTTGGTAAACAGAAGAGTCTTGATAGGTTGGCTATTTTTGATGAGTACTTCAGGTGGATCACTAGTACTTATGGTCTTCAAAGGAAAAGATTTTTCGTATTTCTGACAAAATTTATTATTCAATGGAAGCTCTTCTTTAATCTTTTCCTAATTCTTCCATGCCTTGTGTATGAGAGTTTTCTTCACCTTGCTTCTTCTTTTTCTTTTTTTTTTCTTTTTAGATTTCCCAGTTGAAAGAGTTTCCTTTCTCTTTTCTTTATCTTCATCTGAAAACTTTTGATCATCAGGAATTGATTTCTGGGACTTTAGAAAGGGAGCTCTTTCTTCATCTAAACAATTCCCCCACTCTTCTGCTGGTGCATTCCAATCAGAGCTGGGATCAGGAGAAGACAAACCATTTAACTAAGACCAAACATCATCAATATAGGGTTGATTACTGCTAACATACCCCTGATAATCAGAAGAGTTAGTCTGAGAAACTGGCTCAGCGGTACACCCGATGCCAGAAAATATAGAACAGTCACTCCAACTCCTTTCCCAGTCTTTTCCATTTGCATCAGCATCTCCAGTGTCTTTACCCCAAGATGATGGCTTAGGTTTCCTCTTGCCTGCATCAACATGTGAAATACTTCTCCTCACCTGGACTGATATGGAGGAGAGTTTACAGACTTTTCATTCCAGCCTCCTCAATTTACAGTGACGTTTTCATCCAATCCCTGAAGTGCAGAATCTCTTTTTCCAGACTTAAATTTACTAACTTAAGCATTTAGATGAGAATCATCTTTATTCTTCCTGGAACCAAGAGGAAATGATGTAGTTTTACATTGCTTGGTGATAACTGTGATGGTATTTTCTATCCCAAGAATAGTTGAATCCAATGAGTCAGAATCAGACAGCACCTTATCATATTTGCACTGCTGTCGTTTCTCTCTGTGACTAATTTTCGTTTCCTAGGCTCCTTCATCATCTTTCCTTCCATCATGCCATGAACTGCTTTGCACTTCTTTAGCATCTGACATTGATGTCTTCTTATTTTTTCTTTGACTTTTCATTTTTCTTGTCTGTCTTTAAATGGCTGTTTTGCTGTTACACTTTGAGGAGTTACAGGCAACTTCATCTTAAGCCACTTTGACAGTCCCTCTAATTTGTTTGGGCTTCTCGAGAAATGTCTTCCGTTCTTCTTCTGCTCCTCGCTTCTAAGACTCGTCAGCAGGGCTAGGTGGTTAGAAATCGAGGCATGCAAGGCCACAGCCTCCTCCATCTAGTGAGGCTCCTTCTCCATTTCTTGAACACAGGTGCAAGCTGAGGCCCAACCTGAGGCATGCAGGCCTAGCAGTAGCAGACCCAAGGATCCCGCACCAGGAGCACCCAGCCCTGGTACCGCTTCAATGCCAGCCCCAGATCGGGGCCCAGCTCATTGCACAGAAATCCTAAGCCGCCCGAGAGTGTTTCCCGCGCTCGGGTAGAGACCTCCTAGGCCTGCTGAGCGAGCATGTCCTAGCAGCTCAGTACGGCCATTTTCCCTCTCAGCAGAGGGATTCGCAGGAAAACTCTAGGGCATAGAAGTGCCATGAAAGAATAAAGGGAAGTAAGGAATGGCCAGGCTGGACAGCTTCAGACAGAGCGCATCGGCGGCGGGGAAAGAGTATTTTTGGAAGAAAACGCAAACCCATCCACATTTGGAAATATTATTAAGGAAATAGAACATTTATTTTCTCTTCCATCCCAGAGTACCAAGAAGCCTAGAGAGTTATTAGTATATTACTATTGCGGCCAGCCAGAAGTAACCCAAATGGCACTCTAGGTTACATGGATGAACAAAGTTTTATTACACGTGGGCCCAGAGGACAGTTCACTCTCCAATTTCTGAGCCTGTTTTCAGATTTTCATAAGTTTATATAGGTACACTAAGGGGGCAAATTCCTGAGCAAGCAGGCAGGCACAATTACAAAGGCAGAAAAACAAGTTTAGCTTATCCTTCTAAAAGCAGAAGGCCATTAGGGAGGAAAAGAGTCATTATCTGTAAAGAGCTGTAAATTTCAATTCAAAGGGGGCAGTCTGGGGTGCTTATCTTCCTGACATGGATTCCATGGAGAAAAGGGGAGGAAGGAGGGGGGAGAGAGGGTCCAGGGACCCAGGGGAGTTTATTTTCTTAAAGCTGTGGATTTGTGCTGAGGGCGGGGTTGGGGTTCTGGCACTTCCCTCATTATTAACCCCTTTTGATGCCTTTATAATTCTTTATGGGGCATCACTTGCTATCATGGGGATTTTTCTATAGTCCCCAAGGGCTGATATTTAACACAAAGCATTACTTGGTGTTTTAAGGCGTTTAATCGGGAAGTGATATATTGTGTTAAGTACCATAGAATGCACGTCCCAAAAGTGAAGAGGGAAAAGACTGAGGCTATTACTGGCATAAATGTCAAAATCTAGGAGATGAGATACTAGAAGTAACTTCCATTGGCAGATACCTGGTATACATGGTTTAAATGGTCTTTGGCTCCTTCTTTTAGCAGAGCTTCTTTGTCCCAAATTATTCCTGAGGAGTTTGCATAGAAACTGCATTCTTCCCCCAGGGTCTGACAGAACCCCATGAACTTGCAGTGAGCAAGTCCAATCCTAGCCTGTTTTGCAAAACCACTTCCGCTAACGAGTTTATCTGGTCTTGCAGCCAGGGAAAGCCCCAGATATTTCTTTGAGGTTATTTGATTTTTCCCGTGCTAGTGTTTGTAAGCCCTTCTGGCAAACTGTGATAGTAACTACCACTACTGCTGTACTCCCGAATACTCCTAGTCCTAAGAACATCGGAATTGCCTGTATTGCTAGTTTGGCTCAGGAGAGCTATGCAAGCAATTCATCTGCATACACCGGTACAGGCTGAGCCAGGTAGCAGATGCCCTGGCCATCCTGGGGTAGGCACGAGGAGGCATTGGTGCCACAATTGGGGGTGGCTGCTCAAAGAGAATTTCAAAGGCTGAATAGCCAGTGTGTTCTGGGATGCACCTCACTCGCAGAAGGGTCAAGGGAATTAAGCCTACCCAGGGGAGACCAGTTTCCTGGCAGAATTTGACTAGGGTGGCTTTGAGGGTTCAATTCATGCATTCAACTTTTCCTGAGCTCTGGGGCCTGTAAGCAGTATGGAGTTCCCACTTGATTCCTAACATTTTTTCTAGGTCTTGGACTATGGCACCCTCGAAGGCCGGGCCATTGGCACTTCCAATTGACAGTGGCAGCCCGTGTTGTGGAATGATTTCTCTAAGTAAAGCCTTGGTCACTTCTCTTGCCTCCTCTGTGCAAGTGGGGAAAGATTCGACCCAACCTGAAAAGGTGCATATCATCACCAACAGATATTTGTACCCCCGACTTGGTTTCACTTCCATGAAGTCTACTGTGATATCATCAAAGGGGGCCATTCCCATGAGCTGGACACCTGCCGGAATACAGGGGCTCTGCAAGGGGTTGTTTTTGTCAAAAACTAGGCACTGGCTACCGTTGGTGGCACAGAGAGAAGTTAGCCAGGCTATGTAGTAGTATCTCCCGAGCAAGACTTCTAGTGCACTTCTTCGTATGTGGGTTAGTTGGTGTAATCACTGGATGAGGGCATGAGCGGCTCCTTTTGGTACAAAAATCTGGTCACCCAGGAGCAGCCAAGTTCCTTCGGGGGTTCGGCTTCCCCCTTCTCTTTCAGCCGACTCCTGTTTTTCCCAGGTAGAGTTTAGTTCATCAGTCTCTTTTCCTAAGAGGGACAGCTTTGCTGTTAATTCCAGGACTCATAATCTATGGGTTCCTTCAGCTGTTTGCCCAACTCTTTGTCAGGTAACCTGTTTCCTTGAGCGACCATATCCATTCCTTTCTGATGACCTCGGCTGTGGATGATGGTGACTTTGTCTGGTTTCCAGATTGCTTCTAACAGTTGTAGAATGTCTTCTTTGTTTTTGATTTCCTTTCCCCCTGTGGTTAGGAGACCTCTTTCTTTATAAATTGCCCATGGATATGAATGGTAGCAAATGCATACTTAGAGTCAGTGTAAATATTTACTGCTTGCCCAGCAGCTAGCTGCAGGCCTCAGACCAGTGACCAGAGCTCTGCCGATTGCGCAGACCATATCCGCGGTAGAGACGCTGCTTCCACCACCCGTTCGGTAGTGGTAATTGCACACCCAGCAAGTTTTTCCACATTTTTAAACAGACTGCTCCCATCTGTAAATAGAGTCTGATCTGGGGAAGGGAGCGGTTTGTCTTGTAGGTCGGGGCAACTGGTGTAAACTTTTTCTGTCATTTAGACACACTCATGTTCAGGAGCCACTTCCTCATCTGGCAAAAAGGTGGCAGGGTTTAGACTGTGCACCATTTCTATTGTCACTTTGGGGTTTTCACAGAGTAAACCTTGATAAAAAAGACCTGTTGCTTACCTCTCCAAGCAGCTGGACTCTGTGGCTGCCAAGAGGCAATCTTGCCTAAAAGCCTTGCCAGCAACCGTGACCCTTGTCAGAGAAGCCGACAAATTAACTCTCAGACAGACAATTCACTCTATGTTGCCATACGCAGTCACTGCCCTAATGAACTCACATGGCCATTAGCGGATATCGAATCCCCGGCTCACACATTATCAAGGTTTACTCTGTGAAAACTTCAGAGTGACAATAGAAATGGTGCTCAGTCTGAACCCTGCCACCTTTTTGCCAGAAGAAGGGGTTCCAGAACACAACTGCATTGAAGTGACAGAAGAGGTTTATGCCAGTCACCCTGACCTCCTGAACAAACCACTCCCTTCCCCAGATCAGACACTATGTACAAATGGGAGCAGTCTTGCTAAAAGCGGGGAAAAGCTTGCTGGGTATGCAGTCACCACTACCGAATGGGTGGTGGAAGCAGTGCATCTACCGTGGGGGTGGTCTGCACAATGGGCAGATCTCTAGGCATTGGTCAAGCGGTAAACATTTACAGTGACTCTAAGTACGCATTTGCTACTGTTCATATTCATGGGGCAATTTTTAAAGAAAGAGGTCTCCTAACTGCAGGAGGAGAAGAAAGCAAAAACAAAGAAGAAATACTACAACTGTTAGAAGCAATCTGGAAGCCAGGCAAAGTCACCATCATCCATGGCTGAAGACATCAGAAAGGAAAGGATATGGTTGCTCAAGGAAACAGGTTAGCTGACAAAGCAGTTCAGCAAGCGGCTAAAGGAACCCATGGAATATGAATCCTGGGATTAACACCAAAGCAGTCCCTCTTAGGACAAGAGACTGATCAACTAAACAATACCTGGGAAGAACAGGAGTTGGTTGAAAGAGAAGGGGGAAGCCGAACCCTGAAGGAACTTGGCTGCTCCCGGATGACCAGATTTTTGTACCAAAAGGAGCTGCTCATGCCCTCATCCAGTGATTACACCAACTAACCCACATAGGAAGAAGTACACTAGAAGTCTTGCTCGGGAGATACTACTACATAGCCCGGCTAACTACTCTCTGTGCCACCATTAGCAACCTGTGCTAAGTTTGTGCTAAAAACAACCATTTGCAGGGCTACTGTACTCTGGCAGGTGTCCAGCACATGGGAATGGCCCCCTTTGATGATATCACAGTAGACTTCACGGAAGTGACACCAAGTCAGGGGTACAAATATCTGTTGGTGATGATATGCACCTTTTCAGGTTGGGTCAAAGCTTTCCCCACTCGCACCAAGAAGGCAAGAGAAGTGACTAAGGCTTTACTTAGAGAAATCATTTCACAACACGGCCTGCCACTGTTAATTGGAAGTGACAATGGCTCGGCCTTCGTGGCTGCCATAGTCCAAGAACTAGGCAAAACCGGAGAGATCAAGTGGGAACTCCATACTGCTTACAGGCCCCAAAGCTCAGGGAAAGTTGAATGCATGAGTCAAACCCTCAAAGCCACCCAGTCAAATTCTGCCAGGAAACTGGTCTCCCCTGGGTAGACTTACTTCACTTAAACCTTCTTTAATTTAGTTGCACTCCAGGACCCACTGACTACTCACCATTTGAAATTCTATTTGGGTGGCCACACCCAATTATCTGGGCCTTCAGAGGAAATCTCAAACTTCTGGGGGAGGCTATCCAAGATTCCATTCTCCAGCAGCTAGGAAAATCTCTAGCCAAAATACATAAAACTATCTTGTCCTGGAACCTCATTCTGCTGGGACATCCGGTATACCCTCACCGGCCAGGGGACCTAGTCTGTGTCAAACACTGAAAAAACAATCTCTTCAGCCTTCCTGGACAGGTCCACATGCTATGATCCTTGTAACTCCTACTGCTCTTAAAGTTGCAGGCATCGTCCCTTGGATCCATCATTCCCGGGTCAAGAAGGCACACCTCGATAAAGAGCAGGACAGCTGGACAGCCTAACCCATACCCAATCACCCCTTGAGGGTTTGAGTCACCTAGGCTCCTCCAGCACCGACCTCATCAAAAGCCTGCTGAATGGACCCCAGCTCCTGATAGATCCTGTGCTTATATGGCCTGCTTGCCTTGGTATTTGGAACTGGACTCACTGCTGTGACCCCTGCAGACTGGACTGTTGCGAATAGAGCACTAATTCCAATTGTTTGCTGGTGTATAATAGGATACTTCTCTGCCTTAACTCGCTTGTCCTTTACTTCCTTGCCACTTCCCTAAGAGCCGATACCTGCCCCCAAAATCTATGGCAGCTACAAATTAATCAAAGCTGGGGCAAACAATCCATGCTGAATGCTTCAGTCCCATACTTTGCAGGTGCAGCTTCATCCTCTGTAATATTTGATACTTGCAGGGCAATCCAAGATCACGTTCCTTACACCTTGCTGGTTGCCCAGACCCTGATGTCCCCATACCTGCCCCTAGGAGAGGGTGTAAGGGTCGCAGCTATGGGAGTTACGACAAATACCTCTGCCAAGACCCCCAAAAAGGTGGAGGATTCTGCTGCTCTTGGAGCTTGCTGGTATTTGCCACCGCTTCTTGGAAGGGGGTCCCACTGGCTTCTCCATGTCTCCTACAGAAAATCCACAGCCTAGCAGGCTGTAGCATAGAAACCTGTGACCAGATTATTCTCACCTTATTAAACATAATCACTGGATCAGAAAATACCTTCTTAAAGGCCCAGAAAGGACTGAAACTAGGAATCAGAATATACAACCCGTCGGGGCCAGACCCAAGAGAAATCTTACTAGTCCAATTGATCCTGGTAACCCAACCCCCAAAGAAAACCCTGATGAAAAATATCAATAAGCTGCCCAGACACTGAAAGCCAAAGTTAAAACAGCCCCCTGCAGCGTTCTTTTGAACAAGGTTCGAAATTTCCACCAAATCCTAAATGAATCTCTCCCCAACATAGCTACCTGGGTGTAATCACTGGATAGTCTTTTTCCTCTGAACTTTTGATCTGTGCATTATTTTCTTTTCTTAATTTTTTATTTTTTTTATTGTGGGTAAAAATCAAATTTTTCACAATACATACCAATATTTGGGCCATGCATCTACAGTACCTAACACAATACATCACTTCCCGCTTAAATGCCTTAAAACACCAAGTAATGCCTTGTGTTAAATATCAGCCCTTGGGTAACTATAGAAAAAATCCCCATAATAGCAAGTGATGCCCCATAAAGAATTATAAAGGCATCAAAATGGGGCAATGATAAGGGAAGTGCCAGGACCCTAACCTGGCCCTCAGCAGAAACCCACAGCATTAAGAAAATAAACTTCCCTGGGTCCCTGGTCTCTCTCTCCCCTCCTTTCTCCTCTCTTCTCCATGGAATACACATCAGAAAGATAAGCACCCCAGGCTGCCCCTTTGAATTGAAATTTACAACTCTATACAGATAATGACTCTTTTCCTCCCTAATGGCCCTTGGCTTTTGGAAAGATAAGCTAACCTTGCTTCTCTGCCTTTGTAACCCTGCCTGTCCCCTTGCTCAGGAATTTGCCCCCTTAGTGTAACTATATAAACTTATGAAAATCAGAAAACCGGGCTCGTAATTTGTAGAGTGAACTCTCCTCTGGGCCCGCGCATAATAAAACTTTGTTCATCTGTGCTCCCAAGAGTGCTGATTGGGTTACTTCCGGCTGGCCGCAACATAATAATGAACTATTTATCCCAATATGCAGATGTGAATGAATGCAAAAAGAACACTGCCTGCCCACCTCCAAACCCTATAACAATATAATTAGAAGCTACGTTTGCTCTGGGTTTTCTCCAAATAATGAAACACCAAGTTTTACATACCAAGAAGTAGAATGCAGGGGTAAGGAAATATACTAATGGAAAGAAACTAGACACAAGGTATTACATATTGCTTGACATCATATGTAAAAAATATAAAAACAAATGATCTGGAGAAACAGACCCAGAATAGCAACTATATTCCACAGGGGAAGCGTAGAGGGATTCAGAAGTGATGAGATTTTTTTGGTCTGTTTTTTGTTTTTCATTATCATTATTATTGGAATAATGAAAATGCTATAATAATGATTGAATTGATGAATGCACACCTATGTGATTATACCAAATACCACTGATTATTCACTTTGGAAGGATTGTATGGTTTATTAATATATATCAATGAAATTGATTTGTTAAAAATAAAGAAGTAGAAGGCAAGGTTGAATATTGAAAAATCCTAGTATGTATAGGATAAAAAGACATCTGTAGTCAACAAAGGTTAGGTTTGTTAACTTGTTGCAGCAAAAGAGAGCATTCTCCATGTGGAAGCATCAGATGTTTCCACAAAGGAAGCTGGAGTGGGCTTGTTGTAAGGTTTACCCTTATGATGGGTGACATTGAGGAGAGCTTAAGAAAGCAACGCTTTATTTCTGTAATGGTTTGTGTTAATAAATGTGGGCAATTTGATAAATGAGTATCTTGACTTTTAGCTAGGAGATAGGAGGAATGAAGTGGGCTTAACTTGTCTTCATAAAGAAGCAGGGCCGTCCATATTAACTAAGAGAGGGGATTGTTTGGTAACTTATTAGAAATGCAAATTCTCAAGCCTCAGCTCAGATCTCCTGAATCAAAACTTTCCTGGTTAGGCCATCAATCTTTGTACATGACCTCCAGGAAATGCTGATATACCCAGAGAGTGAGAATTTCTGTCTTAGGCCAAAGAACTTCAATTATCTTAAAAAATGGGGCACAGTATAGTACCCCAACATCATATTACTGCCTTGCCCACTAGTTCCATCAATAGGTTGCAATCTTCATGATATATAAAAAAGAGACTATGACTTGTGTAGGGAATATTCTTCAGAAATGATACAAGGTCTTGTTGAGAAATGCTTAGATACTCTCCAGACAACCACCTTTGTAAATGATAATTTTTCTCCTTGAATCTCCATTTTTTTTTTTTTTTTGGATAAAACTGGAACCTATTTCATTTTAAGATACTTGATGCAACAGGAATTTGATAAGGAAAGTGGGGAGAATTTTTTCATCTATTTCAAATAGTTTCAAAGTCTTGAAGAATAACTATCTAAACTCTCTTCTTTATATTCTTAGAAATCAGTCCTAATTGTTCCCAACTTGGCAAGGATAAATCTTCAAGGGGCTGTGAAGTCTAGGTAGGCTTCACACCATCATAGCCTTGTAGAATGTGCATGAAAAAGACTAATAAAATGTGTTTAAATTACTTATAATTTATGCTTATTTGGGGTTGTGAAGAGCACCCTCAAAATGTAACAAATGTAATAAATTAATGAAAGATGTTGTTAATGAGTAAAAGTGTTGGAGAAGGAACATGTGGGGTATATGGGAACTCCCTATATTTTTCATGTATTATTTATGTAATCTAAAGCTTCTTGAAAATAAAATAAAATTTTAAAAAGTTCCCAACTATTGACTGTTAAATAATTCATCATATACCTACAATTTTAAAATTCCTTTTTTAAAATGAAAGATAACTGAAATTGGGTGAGGGGGTTATGGAATGAACAGTGTACTATCTTTGCAAATTTTAGGTAAATCTGATATACAAAAAAAATGTTATTGCAAAGATTTGTAAAGAAAAATAAGAAGCACCATCTTTTTTTTTGCTTCTAATATTATGGCCATCAAGAGGGTATATATGCCCCATCACACCCCCTAAAGCTCTGTAACCTCATTTAAACATGATAAAGTCCCTTTAACTTCTGGCTTCTTCATTTCATTTACTGCTTAATTCCCTTCAGAAACTTAATTAATGGGGTTTTATTTGCATTTGATAACTCATAGAGCAAATACCCTATCACTAA
Organism: Cabassous unicinctus; assembly: GCA_029593785.1. Lineage (NCBI taxonomy): Eukaryota > Metazoa > Chordata > Mammalia > Cingulata > Chlamyphoridae > Cabassous > Cabassous unicinctus. The sequence goes on along the minus strand of JAQZBX010022940.1, from coordinate 73 downwards.
TTTTTTCTTTAAATATTACTTTTTAATTATTTTTAATTTTTATTTTTTATATTTAATGAATTTAGATTACATA